>JABCKB010000171.1:0-35960 GCA_013184455.1 Fusarium continuum | reverse complement strand
AAAATATTGACAAATGGAGAAGAATTCAGACGAAAATAATTCTTATTTATTTAATCGTAATTAAAAGCTTGAAATATTAAGATGACAACCAGAGAGACATTGTGTTTAGCAAAAATAATTAATACAAGAATTCAACATAATAATGACCTTGTAGCAATGGGAGGGAGGAGAAAGATTACAAAAAATTATTCAAAGGGCAATAGTCTTTCTTAAGTTAAGTCAATACAGTAAGGATATCTTATGTAGGATAAGAGTCTCTTCTCTAGAGCATCATCATAGACTGGTAAGGTTGGCTTTTCCTCATTGACGTCGTCTACCATTCCTTATATTTACGAATAAAATCATTAAGTGCGTTGATGGAATCAGTGGGACCAGATTGTGCAAATCGGCAACTCGAATCCACCGACTGATCCATCTTGACAATTGCCCTCGTAAGCCACCACAGCTCCGGCGCATGAGCTGTGAAGCCCTTGAGCCGAGGCTCATCTTGAGCTCGCTTCACAGACAGAGCGTCCCATCTCAACCTCCACCGGTTTGTCGCGTTGAGAATAGTCCCTGCAGTGGATTGCGCGAGCAAGCTTGACCTCGAAGACATGGTTATTGACTGTAGCGCTTCACGTTGTCAGTCTCGTCTCGCAGGCGGAAAGGCTGGACTAACCGCTTATGCAGAACAGCAGTTGCGTTGCTGTGGGTTTGAAGCGCGGATCTGCCTCAAGATCAGAGTTAACGTCGTCGAGGAAATACCCAGTAAGCTCAGGTAACGACTGTGAAAGAGGGGCCACTGATGCGAGCTGCAGCGCTGAGTGTTCATACTCAGAGACTGTCTCAGCTTCGAAGAGTTCCTCATGGCACGGAAGATCTCCTGTCATTTCGGACAGAAGTACTTCAGGGGGCTTGTTGTAACAGACAGAAAAGATGCTGTCGGTGAAGAACATCCAAGTGGCCAATCTGCGAGAGGTCAGTGTCGAGTTATTCATAGTTAGAGTGACCACAGATCAGCTCAGATGACAGTACCTCAGGCGTTGCTCATCAAAAATAAACATCTGCCAGTCAGTGCCGGCAAGTTTCTGCAGAGGAAAGTGACGCCTAGCTCGGAACAAGCCCAAGATCCGCATGGCGGCGGCCAGGCAGGGATGCCTCTCGAGCCGTAGACGCCTTCGCGTATGGATATTGCTGCTACCGTTCTGGACGATTTCCATGAACACAGCCGCTTGGAGGATCTGAATTTCATCAATCGAGGCCCTCTCAGTGCCGCAGTCGACTAGGATCTGCTTGAAGGTAGGGTGGCCAAATACGTAGGCCTCAGCAAGGTCAAAGAAATCCCGGGCGGAGAGTGCAGCATCCTGGGATGTGTAACTGAGGGAGCCGAAGAGAAATATAGCTATCAGGAGAGGTAGCGAGGCTGTTTCTATATGAAATGTGGGTTGGTGGATAATTGGGATGTACGGGTGCATTCGAGCGAAGTAGCCCAATACAAACCGCCGAAGATTCGTCTCTGTAAAGACAGACTTGGCAAGCGCCAGGTTAAAACTGATTGGTGATTCAGGCTTCTTCTTCTTGATGAGACTATACGACAGCGAGAGCTCTGTAATTATCTCGTTTCCCCGCTGCACCAACATGGCTTGATCGTCTGACTCGGCAGGGTCTTGACCGACCAAGATTTCTCCTCCAGGCCCTGACGATGCCTCGAACAGGGCCGGAAAGTAATCTCCTTGATCCCATAGGAAGGCATCTCCCAGGAGAAATTGGGGGGCCCGATACAAGGGAAGACTTGAGCGCCCAGTCTCACTTGGCATGCAGGACTGGCCGGCAGCCTCTGCAATAACGGCCGCAGATGTTCCATATGGTGATGGATCCGTAAACCTCAGAAGGAACTCGATAGGGATCCTTGTATCTCGGGGCATACAATCACCCCCTGCTCTAGTTGCTCTCTGAGGACTGGTGACGATGCTGCCGCTCCTGCCAGACATCGGCGAGGATGAACCATCAATGTTCAGGCGGTAGTAGGTGCACTGCAGCTGGGCAGAGCTGCAACGCGAGCAAGGAACATCTGTATCACAGGATAGTTTGCGCTGGAAGCATGTATCGCAGGACTTTGGCCTCTTACCGCGCCGAGAGTGCGGAAAGATGACTTCGCCGACCTTGGAGCATTTCTTGCTGTGTCGACGAGCCACATCGCTGTTGGGACAAGTCAGCTAAGCTGAGTGCTGGGCCGGGCGACGAGATCTTTTTACATCCTCGCGAAGGAGCGACTACAGACTGGGCAGACCAAGGCAGTGCCCCCGTTATCTACATGGTAGCAGGCGCAATCAGAAACAGAAGCCGATAGTTTGCTCAAGGGCATAGCCAATTCAACTCACGGCTAAGCTCGTGCCGGCGCAAGTGGCTATTGGTCGAGTAGCCTTTGCAACATATGGCGCAATAGTGCTTGGGACCCGAGTCTTGCCCGGAAGACATGGTTGGTAGAACCAGGTGGTGGTTTGTACGGATAGAGACGCGAGGTAAGACGAGTCTGACGAGACACGGCGGGCGCCAGGATGTGGTTGGCGAGGCTGCCGGAAGAGGAGACGGAGGAAGAGGCGCTCCATTTTTTATTCATGATGGGATATCTGCTATCTGCCCCTCAACCTGTAGCCCAGCATCGGCGATTGGCTCGTGACGGGGATATCCTGGCTATTCAACTAGCCAAGAGATAGTAGATATGCATCAAAGCCTCACGGCGCGGTTAGCGCACCCCTTCGCCAAGCAGTCCGACTGGCGACAAGTGCCGAGTGGCTGTCACCGCTCTTTGAAGCTTGCCGACGGAATTAAACCCACCTCTATCTCGGTGAAAACCCCACCAAATGTCCTCTAAACTGTTGTCGAAAGCTTGGGTATTTACAGCAGCAACCCAGCCTCTCTGTGCCCACTCTCACTCAACTCAGCGTCACACAGAAGCTTATTCGGACCGCCCATCACACCATCTTTTCGAACCCACCTCCGTTTACAAACAACCAATTACTAAACTAAAATGAGCTCATCCACTACTGGCGGCTGCTCCTGCGGCAACCTAAAGTACTCGTTCGACGGTGAACCTGTAGCTGCTGTAAGTGCCATGTGCCCTTCTATGCTTCTATGCTTCTGTTCAGGAGCAGTGCCTACTGGTACTGCTGGATCAGATCACGAAGGCATGGGACTACCCTTGTACTTCTGGCCCGCTGACCTTGGCTTTTTCCCAACTCCAGGCTACGTGTCACTGTACGTCGTGCCGCCGCTCAACCAGCTCGGCATTCTCGTCGTCTCTCCTTGTTCCCGCACCGGCCTTCCGCCTGCTGTCAGGAACTCCAAGCACCTACACCCGAAAGGGTGACTCCGGCTTGGAAAGCACCGACAACTTCTGCCCCAACTGTGGTGCGCTCATCTACGTCGCCAGCAAAGGTGCGCCGGGGCTGGTCTTTGTCAAGAGCGGGTCCCTTGACGACCTGACCTTGAACGACACCAAGTTCCGTCCTCGTGCTGAGATTTACTGCCAGTACAAGTATAGCTGGCTGCCTCCTATTGAAGGCGCGACGACTTTTGACGCATCTATGCCGGCTTAGAGCGCACGGATGAAATGGATGGATGAGTATGTAGCAAGGCCTATATGTTGTAGTCTTTTCAGGTAGATGAGTATTCTGGAAATAGGAAAAAGGAACAAAATTGAAATCGTCGTATTTGGTTAAGGACAATTGATAGGTATTTCCCTTAGTGTTCTTCTAGAGTCTTGTGTAGTTTGTGGTGAGGCTGAGTGAAGAACCGAGGATCAACAATGCCGTGTACGTGAGAAAGAAAGTGAATTGTACCAGTTCTTTCGAGGAGATTTTCAGAATAGATGATGAGTACGATACTCAAGATAAAAGCGCCATGAAGTGTTTATTTTAAGCTATGAAAGCAAGATTTGCAAACAACGTGTCTAACTATTGCACAGCTCACTTGCCAAATTCATTACAGGCTTCACCAATTAAAAGAAGTTCGTGAGGAATAGGAGACTCAATTTCACATTCTTCAAGACTAGATGCATTCTTCTGATTCGTACTAGGTCAATTAACTTATGGCTCATTGACTAAAACGAAACGATATCTAGCCTCGCCGCGGCTCTGCGCTACAATGGCTTTGTTTGCATCCTTCATCGGGATATTGACGTTCCAAGTGCGCACTCCTTTGTCTGCGAAGAGCTGCAGCATCTCCTTGATCTCCTGAGGGCTTCCTATTCCGCTTCCAACAAAGCTCTTCTTGCCAAACTGCAGTGAAGCCACGTTGAAGGTGACGCTATCCTCCGGGGCACCAACCATGACAAACACACCTCCCACCTTGAGAAGCGCCAGGTACGCGTCCAGTGGTAGCTTGGGGTCACTGACTGTGCACACGATGAGGTCCAGCGAGCCCACATGCTTACCAGACCAGTCGCTGCTCTCTTCCGTGGCGATGTAATCGGTAGCCCCCATCTTGATGGCGTCGCTCCGCTTGGCAGAAGTTCGAGACACTGACACCACCTTTTCGCAGCCAAGTGCCCGGGCGCCCATTATACCGAAATGTCCCAACCCTCCGAGGCCGACAATACCAACTGCCTTTCCAGGTCCAGCTCCGTGTCGCTTCAGAGGAGAAAACGTTGTGACGGCTCCACAAAGCATGGGGGCGGCCACGTCGCTGTCGAGCGCGTCCGGAATCTTGATGACAAAGTGGGAGGGCCCTCGCCAGTGATTCGCGTAGCCGCCGTATGACTTACTTCCATCCGGGTACTTCCCATTGTAGGTTCCGGTATGGTGGCGCTGGCAGTAGTTCTCCTCGTGGCTGCTGCACTGGTAGCAGTCAGGCTTCAAGCACGAGAGGCTCTGAGCACCAACGCCAACACGATCGCCGACCTTGATGCCGCCCTCGGCTCTGGAACCAACTCGTACAGCAACGCCGACAATCTCGTGACCGACACATACTGGATAGGCGGTTGGTCCCCAGCCGGAGCGTAAGGTCGACAAGTCGGACGCGCAGACGCCGCAGTGCGTAATCTGGATGTCCACGTCCGTCTCCTCAAAAGGCTTTGGCTCGAACTCGCGCCAGACCATGTTGCCTTTGCTGGACTGAGCATCGAGACCTAACCAGCCTTGAAATGTGACTGTGGAAGACATGATGAGTTGAGTGCAATTCTGATGAAAGGTTT
This sequence comes from Fusarium continuum, assembly GCA_013184455.1. Classification (NCBI taxonomy): domain Eukaryota; kingdom Fungi; phylum Ascomycota; class Sordariomycetes; order Hypocreales; family Nectriaceae; genus Fusarium; species Fusarium continuum. Next base: position 30,787 of record JABCKB010000171.1, on the reverse strand, counting down.
CTCCCTGACAGGTGATTACGTGCGTGCAGGTTTGTGTGACCTTTCAAGCTGGTTAACAGAGCTTTGCATAGTTGAACTCGAAGACATACAGGTGAGATGCAGCAGTAGTGTTGATGAGAATATCGCTATAGTGAGGTGAAATGGAAGAAAGGGCTGCAGCTTGCCGTGTGCACGTGGCATTTTAATGGCGAGGCAGCTTGACAGGGCCTAAACAAGTTAGGCTAATCAACCATGTATCCATCATCGGCAACGTCGGTTTCAACAGGCGGGGGTCCTCGTCCTCGACCGGCATCTTGCAAGGCCTCATAGATAAGATTCCACCAGCACGCGCCGAGACTCCGGGGGACGGCTCACTTCCACCCGTCCAGCCCCAGAACGGGCGAATCTCAAACTGTCTCATAGTGCGGGACCTCGACTGGTCGGTCCATTCAGCTATGGGTGTGGGGTTCGTGTTCGCATGCGCACCGGGCCAAGTGGCGCGGATCTCGATCCGAAAGGATCCATCGTCTTATGGCCAATGATCAACATTTTAAGTCTAATCACGTTCGGTAAACTTGAGACTGACTTCAAGGGTTGTCGATCCAGCAGTCAAGTTACCCTATCGTGCCGTGGATATGTCCGAAATCACCCCTGTACCGTTATCATCGGAAAACATGGCAGACCTGGACAAGCCAAGGGCTTCTTCCATGCAAGTGGATTCAATGCTACAGCCCGGGACTCAGTGAATGACCTTCTGGTCGTAAGTGAGTGAGGGCGGTGATGATATGGGAGGATGGACGGGCAGAGCTGGGTATTGTATTGCTCTGCGCGACGAGAATTTCATAGTGCCAAACGGGTGAATGGTATACGCTCAGACTATCGCCTCTGCATCGTTGATGGCATAGGTTAGAATCTCCACTACGAGACATCGTGGCAGACATCGGTCTTCGGAGGACTAGGTTCTGCGGAGCCAGTCTCGAAACCCGCAGAGCCCTGGCCAGTATTGCTTGTTTATTCTAAACTTTAACGTGACGTTCCTTATGGGCCAGCCACTTACGGCCCGAGCGAGTCCTCCAGATACCAACCCTTTCTCTTCCCAGCTACTGTACTGTTCAATGGGCGGAGTAGCAGCCGAAGCTACGACCGCTCCTGAGTCTGGGGTGGCATCTAGTTCCCAGCTACAAAAGCTACAAAATCCTTTTTCTCATTCCCTTTTCACTTGTCAACCTAGGCTTTATTCCATTCCCGTCCCTGACCAGATCCTAAGATGCCTTCGTCCTCCTTTTCTTCAGCCAAGTTTATGATTCCAGTCAACAATGAGCAACTCAGGGACCTTCCGTGGCTTCAGATAACGCTTCTAGGCTCGGTCGTAGCTATCGTGGCACTCTTCCTCTACAGAGCGTTCACGCCTGGTCTACACGACTTGCCTGGCCCGTTCTGGGCAAAGTACTTTTGGGCCTGGAGAGCTTTTGCTGTTCATGAGGGCCGGTATCCATTCAAGCTGGCGAAGCTGCATGAGCAGCATGGACCTTTGATTCGAGTTGGCCCGAAACACATCTCAGTCGGCGACGCAAAAGAAATTCCCTTGATCTACGGCTACAACACGAGATACTCCAAGGTAGGGACCATCCAAACCAGATCCTCTTGCTTTTGCTTTTATCAGCTTGACTAAACGCCTTGGCTATCAAGGGTCCCTTCTACGACGCTATGACAGGCCTGCACGATGGCGAGCGCTTGGACAACATCTTTTCTGCGCGTGATGCAGTCGAGGCCAAGAGACTGAAGGCTCAGATGATGAACCGTTATACCCCAGCGTCCATAAAGGCCCTTGAGCCGATGATGGATGACTGCACTGATGACTTCATTGCGATAATGCACCAACTCGCCGGTGAAAAAATCGACTTTGGCATTTGGCTGCACTGGTGAGTGACAGGAGGCGCCAATTTTCTTGTTCCTGCGGCTCAAAATGACTCCTCGCAGGTATGCTGCCGACGTCATTGGCGAATTAACCTTCCAAAAGAGATTTGGATTCATGAAGAAGCGCAAGGACGTTCATGACATGATCTATTCCATGGAGATTAGTTCCAAGTACGGCTCCACCATTGGCTATGTCCCCTTCTTCCACAAGTTCCTCGTGGGGAGCAACTGGACCATTAAATTCTTGCACTGGCTATTTCCCAACGAGCCACAGATGTTTGTCAAGATGTTCGAGGTACAGTGGTCTTGTCGAGGTGGAAGAGCCCGGCCGTTAACTCAAGGTAGATCGCACTCGAAGAATTGGAGGAGAACACCAAGCGCAAAGTACCAAAGAAAAACCCGGATTTCCTCCAGTGGCTCACAGAGAACTTAAAGAGTGGTAAAAACGCCATGACCGAACGTGAGCTTCTTTCACACGTTGCAGCGAACCTGTATGAGACACCCCCTAAACACAGAGCCTCAGCACTGAAACTTTTCAATAGGCTCGGCGGAAGTGACACAACTTCCAGCTCTATGCGGTCTATCTTCTATCACCTTATGAAGAACCCCAGAGTATACAAGAAGCTTGTCGCCGAGATCCTCGACGCCGACGCCAAGGGATTGATCTCTGAGCGCATCTCGTATGCTGAAGCCATGAAGCTACCTTACTTGTGAGTGGCACGCAGAGCTCCTCGCTCCTCACCCAGTATTAATTGTGCCTCTGTGCAGACAAGCAGTGATCAAGGAGACCATGCGCCTAACTCCTGCCATCGCCGCCCAGTTAGACCGTGTGGTTCCCAAAGGCGGCGACACAATTTGCGGCAGGCATATTCCAGGAGGAACCATTGTCGGCATCAGCTCGGTTGTGATCCATCAGGACAAAGAGATATACGGACAAGACGTTGATGTATACCGCCCTGAACGCTGGCTAGAAGCAGACGAGGATCAACTCAAGTTGATGGAGAAGGCTTTCTTCACGGTGAGTCTCATTGTTCCAAGCCGAGAATGAACTCTTTTGCAGAGACAAGCTCCCGCACCACTTACGCGTGTTTGCTGACCTTTTCGTTTCTTAGTTTGGCCACGGATCACGAGTCTGCATAGGTACGTTTGCTTCACCTTCGATTCTTCCGATGGCAACTGACAGGATTTGACGCAGGGAAAAGCATTGGCCTGACAGAAGTCAGCAAATTTGTTCCTCGAATCCTCCGAAAGTTCGATGTGGAATGGGCTTCCGATAAGCCAGAGTGGGATATGAAGATGTATTGGTTCACTGAACAGACTGGCGTTATCGTCCGTCTGACTCCCCGAACCCAGAGCAAGGTTCAAACTGAGTGAGATCAAAGATGTTGTGTATTTGTTGGCACAACGGGATTACGGGCATTTCGTGCTCTGTTTTACAGTTAGATTGAGCAAAATACTTGGAGCACTTATTTTATTTGATATGATGACATTCAGCTTCTACAGCTACGTTATGTTACATTTTAAAGCTCGGCAACAGTCTTAACCGAAAGTGACTTGCTTTGGTTGAAATGCCAAGTACTTGCCAATGTCTAGTAGTCAGACAGCTGACGAATTGCTTACTGATGAATATGAGTTGCTGCATGAACCACGGACATATTAGACGCGTCAAAGTTGACAACTGGTACGACAAGGTGTGGTAAGTGTAATTAAATCTTCAGACTGTTCGAGTTTTGAGACATTCTCATAGCGACCTGGCATATGGTCTTGTCTAATAATTCGACTGGAAACATTCCTATATCCTTCCCATCCGTTTATGTTGAACCCAAGAGGAAGATTGCCACCTCTCGTTAATTTACGCTCTAACAAATTCATTTTCTCCTAAACAGCGTACTATAATCAGTTCTCGAGAAGTAATTCTAATTACATGTAGACACCTCTTTTCATTCGCTAAACCCTTTTGTCTTTTTAATTTATTACCAATCGTTCATCATTTCCGTGGCGCAAAATAGTGCTGACACGCTGTCATTCCCTTGCTCCGACAGAGTAGTGACTGTTGGTCCCTGCCAGCCTGAGGAACCCTAGACCCCTGCAATCTACGCCTGATCGCCGGACTTTTGTCTGTGGAGCTCCTGGCAGGGGTGGTTCAGGCCAACCAAAAGGATCAAGTTCTACGATCCTGCAAGGAAGAAAACAGACCAAGTGGACTTCCCCGCCATCCGCGAGAAGCAAACTAACCCGGTGAAGTTTCCGGCCACTAGTGAAACTGGCGTCAGCCGGGAATAGGCCTCTACTGACAAAATACCGCGGTTCATCCTGTCTATGGCTCAGTCTAATCTGATCCGGGTAAGTTAAAGTGTTACTGTATAGTGTATACTGCAGCTCTTATAGAAGCCCCTCTTATTTCCCTCTCGCCGGATTGGATCTTGGGCCGGACGTTTCGAGCAGATCAGGGCCTGACGCCGCACGAAGCAGAGAGCAAAATGCTAGTGCAAGCCTTCCTGAATTTCTCATACGACATGTGTTGATCTAGAATCATGATCACCATCTCTTTAAAATTAACTTATCAAGGTTTACGCGGCGAGAAGTAAGATAAGGTGGTTGAGCGTGCCGAATGTTAACCAGGTCACGAAAGAGAGTCCTTGGCGAGAAAGATAGAATTGCATCTTGATAAAATCCTTCAAGTTCGTTCCTTGAATGTAAATAAAACTAGTTCACAAAGCACATCAACAAATAATCAAGACCTCGGCTCCCTGCCTCGGTTCAGGGCCAGGTGCGGCGGGACTTCAGATCTCCGACAGCTGAATCACGGCATCAACCGTCTCACTGGGAGCCGTGGCGAAAAAGGCATGGCTCGCCTCTTTAACATGGATAGTGCGGTCAATCCCCCCTATCGCTGCATATGCCTCCTGTCCCGCCAGAGGAACGACGCGATCAGCCCCACAAAGAATGTAACCAGCTTTTCCAGCAAAGTTTGGATCGCTCAGAGGCGAGTATGAGATGGGGGAGTTGAGACTGTTCAAGGCCTGGTCCTTGAGCAAGGAAAGATAATGGGCCGCGTCTTCTTCCGAGATGTCGTGGTACATGATATCCTTGGCACCGCTAAAGTTGACAAAACCGGTTGACTCCTATTCCGTACGATTAGCGTTAGGTGGTAACTCGGGGCGATCTGCGGTTCCTAGCGGGGAGCTGAACGCGGACGGCGGGCCGGCGACACAGCAAGCCAGGGTTTTTGTGATATGTCACTTACGTCGTGATCAACCCAAGGTGGCAGATTGTTCGCATCTGTACCCATCATGTCCAATGTCGTCTTTCCGGCCACAGGCGTCACGGCCGAAACATAGATGAGCGCCACCACGCCACCAGCCTTTCCCACTTGCTCTCTCTCGCGCTTGCTCAAGCCCTGGACGGCTTGCGAACCATAGATGCCACCGTATGAATGCATCAGCACGATAACATCCTTGCCAGCCTCAACTAGAGGCCTCAGTAACTTCGTTCGGAGAGACTCTGCATCTCCAAGTGCGGTGGCGTCCTTGTTTTGTATACCAGGCGCATTTTGGCTGACGAAATCGTAATTGCGAGATGCAAAGATCTTCTTCAGCGGTTCGAATGACTCGACAGTATGCCAAGCACCGGGCACGGCTAAGATTGTGGGAGGCATGGTATGTGAGAAGCAAAGGAGATGTGACAGATTCTCTGCAAAGATCTTGATGGCGTCGCTCTGTGACAACCCGAGTGCTTAGAAATTGATTACCGACCAAGGATTCATTCAGGCGCCGGGGAGTTCAACCCCTTTTTGTACATTTGCCAACCGCTGGCCCCGTTCTATATCCTTCGTGCTCGTCCCTAACGTTTCTCGTGCGATCGCCCATCTCAGGTACGCGAAAATAATGGGGCTGGTGCGAGACTAAATGTCTTCAATGCCTCTTAGTGACCTCTGGGGAATAAAAAAAGGCGAAAATCGCCTACCCCAAAATCCGCTGATCGCCCACCTAGTCTATTCTTGTATTCCTGAACCACCCCTAGGTGACCTCTCCCTGTTTCCACTAGCAGGCTGTCTAACTCCAGATAGCTTAAACATCCGCCTCAGCTAGCGTTACGAGTCAGGACCCTTCTAGGGGCTCTTGTTCCCTTGTTCCCCGGTGTTTAGAAGCCTTTAGGCCATTATTCATTCGTGCCCGGTCGCATGTAGAAAGCATTACGCTGATCCCTTCAAACTCTTGGTTCCATATCTACTACCCAAGCTGCTCGTTTGGAAATAAACAAACTTTCTGCAATTGTTTCCCATGAGGCTCACATCATGGCGCCTGCTGATAGCGTTCCGCCCCACGATGCCGCTTTTCTCAGTGAAAACAGGCAGAATGAGATCTATGCTGTCCACATCACCTTTTTTGTTCTGATGATGATAATCGTACCGTGCCGGTTTATGTCCGCCCGTTTGACGAAAAAGGCCATGTCCTGGGACGATTGGCTAGCATATTTTGCCGCTGTCAGTTCCAGCTTTCAAACCCTTAGCTGCCAACTATCCCCTTTCTAACGACTCTGAAAAGTTTAATACTGTAGGCGTCTTTATTGGAAGCATGCTGTGGCTCAGATTCGGTTTGGGGAGGCACCTCGCCGCTGTCATTCAGGATGATCCGAAAAATGTTGAAAACTTCTTGAAAACCATCATCGCCAACGAGATACTCTACACAACAGCTTTGGCATCCGCGAGACTGTCACTAGTCGCATTTTTCTATCACATTTTTGGCGTCTCAAGCATGCGATACTTCCTTCACGGCTTTGTGGTCTTCATCATCGTGTGGGCTATTTCCACGGTGAGCCCTCTTGACTCAAATCACCAGTTTTGTGCTTTGCTAACTTGTTTCATAGTATGTTCCCTCCATCCGCACATGCTGGCCAATCTCTAGCTTCTGGGATGGGACGAGCCAAAACTGCATAGACATTTCCAAGTTCTATGTAGGAGTGGCAATCGGTGGAATCATTACCGACGTTGGTCTGATGGTTATCCCGATACCTTACATCTGGACGCTCAAAGTCGCACTATATCACAAAGTTCTGATCGCGGCCATGCTTGTTTTCGGAAGCTTGTAAGATGATCTTACCCTAAGATGTGTGTCCAAGTCATGCTAACTCAAAAGCGCGTGCTTTGTCACCATCATCCGACTCACCAAGGTCATCACCGTCGATCTTTCTGATCCAACATGGGGTACTGTTGACCTCATGATCTGGACTGGACTGGAAGTTTACTGGTAGGTGTCACTAGCATTAACTCTTACGCGAGTTTGAAATACTGACTGCTACAGTGCTGTGATCTGTTGCTGTCTCCCGACAATGAGGCCGCTAGTCAAGGTGACACTGAAGAAGCTAGGTTTGAAGCAGTTGAGTTCCTCCGCCAATACAGAAAACTCGAAACAATTATCAACAAACGGGGGGGTTTGGGGGACCAAACCCCGTCAGAACTCGCGGCATTTACCAGACGGCGTTCTTGGCAATGTTAGTGCAGACGAAGTCGAGTTGACAAAGTTTGCTTACTATGAACTGCACTCTGATCACGTTCACACCAGCCCTCAAGCTTCAATCGGAGAGCACCAACAAGTATAATGTGGCATTGGATGACCGATACAGGATGTATCGATACTCATTGGTGTCGTTTACTCGGCAAGTTGCATGGATATTACTCTAATTCAATTACTACCTCTCCATTACTCTGTACATATAATTTAAGAAAGTTATTCAGTAATCAGCATTTATATCTTAGCTCATTTTGTCTCAGGAAAGTGCCTGTTGATTAGAAATGGTCTTGTCTGCCATAGACTTCAGAGATTATCAGATATATAAAAAAGACCACATTGCCAATCTCATGGAGTATGTTTGATATAGCTAGCTACTAAAGTAGCGATAAAAGATCAGCTCAGACATCAAGCACGACAATATTCAAGAGCAGAGGAAGCCAGCAGGTTGTATCTAATGTCAACAAACTTCCTCGAAGAAAACAAAAACGATCGTAATTGTCTCTAGGTTGCACGTGAATACTTCCTTAGATTATTTGTGGTCTCTGCAGCATGAGAAGCATCAAAGATAGTATCCATCTCCGCGATGGGTTCGCCCTTGGTCTCACGAACGCATCATCAAGCCCAGAAGACTATGCACAAGGTCAAAGCACCGAAAAGGAAACAAGCTACCAAAGTCAACTGAATGCGGACAAGGTTCAGGTGTGAAGACTACGGACTGTAGTAGTCGATATAAGGAATTATTCAGGGCGTAGAACCTGCCACGGTGTAGGACCGGAGCATTTTTATGCAACAGTAAAGGCCACGCAGTGCGATAAGAGACCGAGCGGGTCATAATATGCCGTAAATGGTTTGCTAAGTAGTTTTTAATTTGACTCTAAAGGAATTATCTTAAAAACTAAACCTCTTAAGAATAAATTGCAATCATTGACCGCGGATGTAATTAAATGTATTTTTGACTTCTCTGAAATTTATTCTAAGTAATAATACTATAGATGATTCTCGCAGTAAAGAAACGATGCTATAATGAATACAAGGAAATCATGATAAGTAAGGTTTGATGCCAATCCAGTGACTTGTGTAGGTATCCCTGCAAGTGACCTTGCTAATTTGGCCCATCATGTTTATCTGAGCCAGGTTGAGGGTCTTTTGTGCTTGCTCGATGATACCTTGCGCAAGGCAGCTCTTGATAAGATAGACCAAGCTCCTCTAATGATGCCTCGACCAGAGGATAAAGTTTCAGCCTCGGCCTCATTCCTCATACAGACGACGCCCCCGGAGCCACTTCATCCGCTTCCGCCTATTGTCTAAGTGCAACTGCCTCAACAACAATTACATCGTGACAACTCGGGACAGATACCACATAGAGTAGACAACATCCTTCACGTTTATGAGTCTACTGCGGGTTCACAATCAGATATTGAAACATATATAAGCACCACAGTTTCAACATGGATTAAGCCTAGTGGACCTCTTGCTTATTGCGCTAGACTAATATCACTTATTAACTGGAAGAGGTCTAAGCGCCTAGGTCTATTATTAGAGGTACCCTTTACTAGACATATCTTCTCTTTTATTCCCCATTCCCGGTGTTTGTTGACTAGCGGGATGAGCCTTAGTAATGTAATTACCAAGTTTATTATATCCCAAAATGCTTTGTTAGTGAAGCCTCTCTATCAAATTTCACGAATCGTAGTTATCCTTCATGCATCACATGCCGAAGCCATCCAAGACTGAAGCCGTTCTGTCGCCTATTTGTTCTGTTCAAAACTTTCTCAGTAATGCTCTGGGGATGTTGAAACATCTCGATATCGCGTGGAAAGTCATAGCTGATACTCTGTAAAAGTTCAAGCCCTAGCGTAGATGATGACAAATGTATGGTTGGATCGAACCCAAGAGCAGAGAATAGAGGTGGAGTTAGGATATTCTCTCATCTCTGTGCAAGAATTCCAGTGGCAAGGAACTGTTGAAGGCGGCGCGATGGCAACGCCTGTAGAGGAAGGATGCCTTTTCCCTCAAGCACCTTCTCTAGTGAGTGTAATGAATGTGGACTTCAGTTCACTCTATACTGATCTCGGAGACTTGAGTACCTGATTTGATTTGGACCGGATGATCTGGGTATGGGAGTTTGTGGACTATTAGAGCCTGGGTACCGTGAAGCGAACTAGGTATAACGGCTTGCAGCTCAATGCTAAAGCGATCTGAAGTTGCCGGCCATTATCCCGACAGAGTAGCTAAAAAAAGAAGCGAAGAATATTTAGGCCGGTCGTTTTAATCCCCCCCCGTTAAGGGAGAGAAAACATTCTGATGAGGAATACACGAGGCTAACATTCCAAAATGATGCGATGGTGGAAGAAGTGAACGCCATGTCTGTTTCGGCGTCGGTCGCTGCCGCCGAAGAAAGTCACTTTATGGGGAACCCCGGGATTTCGTGTATTATCTCTCTCGACGCTTCTTTCCGTCTCGGCGATTTCTCTAGGCTGTTTTTTTAACGCGGAGTTTAGCTCCTAGAGAAGCTCCAGCCACTTAGGAACTATTCTCAAGTTTCCCCAATCCCGTCAGACACATCTCTTTGCTTAGCTAGGGAATTTTGACAGATAATCTCGGCAACGACGCGATTGCAGACGCAAAGTCTCCACGGCATCCACCGTTGGATGTGCCGGTTATCCGGGCGTGTCAGCGACGTTGGCCACTGTTCGCAGAGTAGCAGGGCTCTCCTAATGTACAGTTGGCTACAGTAAGGAGATTTCCCGCATCTTCCTGACAACGTATAATAAAAGGCTGTTTAGCTGTTAGTCTGAGGTGACGTTATTCTGAACATTGGTTCGTTGTAGACTACCTCAGATGTAACGAGCAACGAGTACCATTCATTACAACAGGAAAGAAATCCTCGAGACGAGAGGAGGAGGTGCGGGGGAAGCCAACAACTCTCAACACACGTTTGCTGATTGGACAAGATGTAAAGAAAAGAACTGATGGGGAATCTCCGCGCTGAGGCCGTGCAACCGAGTGGATTGGAGTGGATAAGATACCCGCCATCGGTACAAAGTTGCCGTGCGGAGACCGTGGGGTGGCTCCTCTAGATACGGGGAATTGTGGTTTTCCCCATGGGCTCTTTAGTGGACAAAGACGATCTCCAATGTCCTTATAAACAAAACAGTATGCCTTGGCTCTCTTGGCTGACCACATACGTCTCTTCTTCTCTCGATTGCCCTCGTTGTCGTTACTAGTATCACCCAAGATGAAGTTTAGACTTGGCAATCAGGCGGCGTTGGCCGATACACCCAAAGAGGTCCTCAACTGGCGATTGTATTGGAGCACCTTTGTCTTTGGTATGTGATAGTACCACTCCTGTTGCTTGATGCAAGAGCTGACAATACCATAAAGGTGTACTAGGAGCCAGTCGTGGTCTTGATGAAGGTCTCGTCGGTGGAATGGTCACGCTTAAGAGCTTCAAAGACGAGTTCGGTCTGGATCACGGTTCTGACCACGAACAAGCTCAAGTCGAGTCTAATATCACCAGCATGGTTCAGATCGGCTCTATCGCCGGTTCCTTACTGGCCTTTCTCCTCTGTGATAGAATTGGCCGTGTAAGATCCCTTCAGATCCTCTGCTTCCTCTGGCTTATCGGTTTCATCATCGTCGTTGTCAGTCACGGCAACGTGGGACAGGTGCTGGCTGGACGATTCATCGCCGGTCTCGGTATTGGTATGACTGTTGTTGTTGGCCCTACATATCTTGCAGAGACCGCCCCTAGAGCTGTCCGCGGCATGCTCACCAATATCTTTGCCGGCTCTGTCTATCTTGGTGTCATGGTCGCGTATTTCAGCAACTGGGGCGCATCCATCAACCTTCCCGACACCTCCAGATATCAATGGGTAGCGCCTCAAACGTGCCACATCGGGTTCTCGAGGTAAGCTCTCTGCCACGATTTTCCGATTCATGGCTAATTACTATGCTACAGTCTACTACTTATCCTTTCGTTCACCGTTCCCGAGACCCCTCGCTGGCTCACTATGAAAGGCAGGCATGCCGAGAGCACGACAGCGCTCTGCAAACTTCGGCAGCTCCCTGAAACACATCCTTTTGTTCAAGCCGAAATGTACGGCATAAACGAACAGCTGGAGCGAGAGCAAGAAGCTCTTCTCGGTGTTTCTCGATGGGGCAAACTCCGTGAGCTCGCAACGATTCCCGCCAATCGATATCGCTTCATGCTAGGCTTTATGGCTCAGCTCCTGGGCCAGTGGTCTGGAGCCAGTGCCATCACCATCTATGCGGCCGAGTTCTTTGGTGTCCTTGGAAAATCTGGCCAGTCTGAGAAACTCTTCGCCACATGCATCCTAGGCGTGGTGAAGTTTGTTTCCGCATACGCCTGCGCCTTCTTCCTCGTCGATTTCATCGGAAGACGACGATCATTGTATGCAGGTATCACGCTTCAAACCATTTCTGTTTTGTACATTGCAATCTTCCTCGGCATTGTGGGCACCGAGACCCTCGAGAATGGTGACTTGACCAGTACTCAGAAGCGAGCTGGGGTTGGAGCAATTGCGATGCTGTACATCTCGGGAGTAGGCTGGACAATGGGTTGGAACTCTTTTCAGTATCTCGTCAATGCCGAGATTTGGCCTCTTCGCCTTCGAGCTCTGGGCAGCTCCATTACCATGTGTTTGCATTTTGCGAATCAGTATGGCAACACCAAGGCCGTCCCGCTCATGCTTCTTTCTATGACAAGTACTGGATTCTTCGCGTTCTGTGCAGCCGTCTGTCTTCTTGGGCTGGTCTGGGTCTGGGCTTTTGTTCCCGAGATGGCCGGAAGATCGCTTGAGAGTACTGACGAGTTGTTCTCGCTGCCTTGGTACAAGATTGGTCGATATGGGAATAAGCTTGCGCCTGACACAGAAGCTATCATGGCGAGCGGCGAAAGGGCCGAGAAGAAAGGAGAGGTTGAGATGAATGAATTGGAGTATGGACGTAGGGCTTAACCTGCTCTCTTATAGACAGCCTCGAGATATCTCTACCAGTTCTGTCGAGCCCGGGAGGTTTCTGCCGACAAAAGCTTTATTAGTGAAGCAACTTGAGTTTTTAATACGCAGTTCTGACATTTTTTAATCCCACGGCATATGCCCATCTTCAACTGTAACGATAGAACAGAAGCAAACCCTAGATCAGTTCTCCTTTGACCATCTGTTCTTTGAGCCTTTTCTTTATTCCGCCAACCCAGATACTGAAATCCAGTGTCGACTCTCCCCAACGACGCATCTCCAGACGTACAGTGCCAATTTGATGCTTTCCCCTATGACTCCATGGTTTCAATACAGCCTCTCCATCAATAGGACTAACTTATTTGTTAGCTTGCGTTGGTCCTGGTCCCGGTACCTCCCAACCAGCAGCCACTGACTAGTTAGCTATTAGGGACTTTTGCGGGGGTACAAGGGGGATGCTAGTCAATCATTGGAGGTTGTTGTGTAATGGGTCCCTATTGGAAAGGAAAAACCAGGTCGGGAAGAGTCAAAAGCGCCATTTTGCTATCTGTTTGATGATGAGCATCGGTTTTGTATATTTTATTACAAGTTCGCAGGTGGTGACAAATGCCAAAATATCGAGGTAGGTAAAACCATGAGAGCATTAGACCTTCAATATAATACTGTGCCACACAAGCTGACTGTTTTTTCCTGTTGCCGAGAGTACTTTTTCAAAAGTGGTGAGATTCCATATATAAATAATATACAATCATTTTTTTTTCACTAGGTAGAATCAGAAGCCTGAACTGAAATTGTGTACAGACAAAGAGATCGACCTCAAATGAAAACGAACCACTTACCTGCTACATAACATGCGTCGGCGAATGACTCACTCTGAGCCGCAGTGGTACGAACGAAATAATTGGTGAGGTGCGGGGACCATATCCTTCGGGCCAAGGCGCAATTGCTAGATAAAAGGCCTTATACTTCTTGTTTCCGTTTCGTCTTTTGATGCAGAGAAGAATTCGGTGCATGCCGCTGTCCTTTTCTTCCTCTCTTTTATTCTTCCACAATACAAAACATAATACTATTTCTCCAGCCACAGCCAAAGCAGAGGACTCTCCTCTCTACAAATCCATCTCGCCATGTCGTTCCCTATTGAAGCACTGCTGAAGGATTCCGAATTCGACCCTTCCCTTGTTGAGCGAGTAGCTTATCGTAAACACAAGCATCCGCTGGCCATCGTCGAGCCAGATCCTTCTTGGCCTCAGCATTATGCCCTCGCCAAAACCCGGATCGAGTCTGCACTCGGCAAAACGGCCATCGCAATCAATCACGTCGGTTCAACCAGCGTCCCGGGTCTTCCGGCCAAAGCCGTCATTGACATTGACTTGACTGTGCAAGACATCGATGATGAGGCATCCTACGTGCCAGCTCTCGAGAAAGCGGGCTTTCATTTTCTTCTACGGGAACCTCACTGGCATGGGCACCGCTTCTTTTGCGACTATGGGGCGATACCGACAAACTTGCATGTCTGGGGGCCGAACTCGCCCGAAGCGGAACGGCACAAGATATTTGCAGACTGGTTGAGGCGTAACGAGGCTGATCGAAGGTTGTACGAGAGGATCAAGAAAGAGTCAGCTGAAGCCAGTGTTAAGAATGGGGAGGACCTCATGGAATACAACAAACGGAAAGAGAACGTGATTCGTGAGATCTTACAGAGAGCGTTCAAGGATTTGGGTTATTTGTAAGAATGATGGAAAATACGGGATTGGCAGTTGCTTTGGAACCGCGTTGAAATAACGACTTTAATTCTCATCACACATGTCTCCGATGGCGAACTACATCAGTTAAAACATGTGGTTCTCTTGAATCTAACGGTAACAGTACTCCTCCTTCAAACTCAAGGCTTGCTAAGCTTGGTCCAAAAGTCGCTAATCAGAGCTGCTACCTCCATAACCTTGTCTCTCACCACGCCATGCCCTGCCTGGGGAACAACAAAAACGTTGTTAACCCCAAGCTCGACAAGCTGCTCCTTGCTGCTCAAGTCGTCTAGCTCCCCGAGGACCGCAAGAGACGGAATGCCCGTCTGCGCCGCCTTCAAGAATTGGTCGTGCGAGTCCATGACACCGCCGTCTCTAAAAATCCCAACAACAGATGCCAAGTGACCGGGGTGCTTGCGCATCTGCCACTCTCGCACCGCTTCGGCAACAACCTCACCTTTGGCTGCCCTCTGCTTCCAATCCGCGGGCACAACAAGTTCGCCGCCTTCAAGGAATTCCAGAATCCACTTCTTTGCGGCGGCTTCATTACCACCACGAAGATAGTTTTGCTGTTCTGTAGTGAAGTCGCAAGAGCGGAGAAGGCCGGCCGGAGCGACGAGGGTGAAACTCTGGACGCGTGACGGCCTTGAAGCAACATAGCTAGCCGTAGTCACTCCTCCGAAGGAAAAGCCAACAAGGTGAGCCGAAGACCAGTCTAGGTGGTCCAAGAGCTGATCTATTAGTTGGTGGAATAAAGCTGGCTCGTGTGCAAGAACGGGAGTGTCGCTCAATCCGTGACCCCAGAGATCAATCATGACCAGATGCGCGTGAGGAAAGGACGTCTGAAGAGCACGTGCAAGCGGTAGCACGCCTAATGCTGGAGTTTGAACGCCATGAACAAACAAGACGCGATCAACCAAGCTCGAGCTTTCGATGGGTGATGAAGGGAGTATCTCATAGTAAGCCGCTTTGCCCTGTGCTGCATGCAGAAACTTGGCGGGTGGGAGGAGCGCTCCAAATGCCTCTATGAAAGCTGACTCCGAAGGCCCTTGAACTGGCGCCTGAGGAGGCTGGGAGAGATTTGGGCGGGGAAGAACGAGTTCGTCTGTGGAAGAGGACATGGTTCGGTGATTCTGCATGAGTAAGACTGCTTTGCATTAATTTCACGCGCGGGATTTTATGAGCACAGGTGGTGGAGACGATAGATGGTGGATACAGGGGCAAGGCCATCCAATGGGTCCTGTCCACTAACTTACACACAATTTAACTTGACTGTCTTGACTCAGTAGGTGCTAATGATGCGTTCTGTTCTGATGGAAGTACAACCGTGATGCTCACATGGCCGAGAGATCCGAGCCTCATAAGCATTATAACGCACCATTAGACACTACCTCTAAGAAGGAATAAATCCACCTCTTGTGTCCACGATATTGTATAGTTGAACTTCTGAGACCTAGTGCTTAACAAGCCTCAACCGATAATCGAATCTGTTGTGCTGACTAGAACCTTCTTAGAAATCAAAAGCTTCTTCTTGGCATCAACAACTGCATCACTACAGTCAATCACGTTAGAGTATTCTCTGACAGGACCGTCATCTCTGATAAGTACTCACAATGTGTCTTCTCATTCAGCATCCATTTTGCCTGCCTAGCTGCCTCAAGAAGAAACCTCCGAGTAGATTCGATCCAGCTCATTCTTGAAATTACTCTCCGCGACCTTTCTCTGTATACTACCCTTTGGAGTTCTCGGCAAGGAACCGTTGGGCACAACAATAATGAGTCTCGAGTCAATTATCCGCTCGTGAGTATATCTGCGATTGTGGAACGGTGCAATTCGGCGCAGAATCTCAGCTGGGAGTTCGTCATGGCCGTCACTTTGCTTGGCCTCGACGAGGAGGGCCGGCGAAGGACGACCGGCGCCGACGACCACGGCGGCACTGACGAGATCCTTTCCACACGCCTCTAGCACGTTTTGCTCGATGGATCGTGTGTCACAACGCAGCGAGGTCTCCATCTTGATCCAGTCGTCGTTGCGGCCTTTAGATAAGAAACGATCCGGTCCCACCTGCAGGAAAATGTCGCCCGTTAAGAAGTCTCCTGTCTCCGAGTCACAGACAGTGTGGTGTGGACACTCTGGTGCGTGCTTAGGGACTACTACTTCCACAAGCTTCTCGTTGAAGGTATTATCATACGGCGCACTGGCTGTCGCACTGTTTGTAGCATCGCCCCCAGAGCCTGGCGTGACCGAAATGGGCCTCAATTCAAAAGTCGATTCTGGCCATAGTCGCAGGAGCTCTCGCTCTCCACTTCCCATCATTAAGAAGCCGACCTCGGTGCTTGCGAAGATATCGATCAGGTTGATGCCATGTTCCCGGGCCCATACCGCCTCCTTTTCTTCCAGGGCAAGTCCTCCGTGGGCGCAGGCATCCAAAAGCTGAAGCATTTCTAGTAACTCGGGGTCCTTGCGAGCTTCTTTGATGGCGCCGGCCAGGAACGAGGAGAACATGTTCAGGATGGTAATTTTGCATTCCTTGATGATTCTTCGTAGCTCGTCGAGTGAGTAGGGGATGGACGTAGGCATGACTATGCAGCCACCTCTGTCGACGAAGGCAACAAGTACTAGAGTACTAGCAATATGGCAGAAGCTTCCACTGTGAAGTTAGGTTAGATGAGTGTGTCTGCTGTAGCTGAAGCGCTTACTTTGCTGTCATGATCTCCTGGGTTTCGTCACCTGGTGTTCGAAATGTGAAGTTTCGGACTTTGTCAATGTTGCGATCCAGCCATCTAGCCGTTGCAGGGACCAACTTCGGCCTCCCAGAGGTAGACCCAGAGGAGTGCATAATAATAACGATTTCTTCTCCTGACGTAGGGCTTCGGAGTTCGGGTAGCGGGGACTGGCTAACATCCAACTCCTGAAAGTCGATGGCTGGAAAGACGAAAACGCCGTTTGCAACCGAAGGAGTAAGTGTTGGCTCGTGGATGAGCCCCTTTGCTCCAGCTTCGGCGAGTAGTTCGCGGACCACAGCGTGACTTGTCAAGCGGGAAGAGATGAGCTGAGGAACGTATCCAGCTCTAGAGATGCCCCAGATATGTAGGACATCCAGGTAATTGGTTCCCTTCAGCCTGGACACAAATCAGTGGCGTATCTATTCGCCGTGGGGGTTCCCAACTTACCACATTCCGATGACTGATCCCGCATTTAAGCCCTTCCCCAGAAGCTCACCAGACCAATACTTGGCTGATTGCTCTACGTCGTGCAAAAAGCGCGAGTATGGGATGTCTTTCCATCCTTGTAGCGTACCATTCGCAGAGCCTTGTGGTATTTTAAGTGCCGAGAGCGACGGATTGGCCGAGGCAGTTTTTTGCAGAGATGTAAGATGAGTCTGGTATTCAGGCATTCTAGACAGTTCTTAAGAGAGACGGAGTAAAGATAACCGTGCTGAGTGGTGGAAGTGAATACTGACAGCTAGGTAGAAGAACACTGGGGCGTCGTTCTCTCTTTATGTCCGAGCTCCTGTGTCATTCTCTCCTTCAGTCCCCGTTCCCAATGGCATCATTGGTTGCAGTAACGTAGCCGGAGGTTGCCAAGAGCCGTTACATGAAACGCGCGTTGTGGACCTATTTAAATAGGTCTTGTTTAGAAAAGGCAAAAGATCTGGAACCTTAAACTCTAAACTCTTGGATTCAGGGCTGATAACCAACTGCCGACTCGATACTAATGGTAATCAAAGTTGCCGGGCCTGCCGGAAGCACGCGTGAAGCCCTGAGCCAAGGAAACCTACTCCGCAACATAATTGAATATTGGCAAGGTATCGAGGCAGTGCTTTCTCGGCGCGTCAAAGCTGCGAAGAGAATAACAAGTAACGCATTACCACTCGTATGAAAGCTGAAAGGATTCATTGGTGCTTACAATGAGTCAAGCTTGCCACTGATATTTCTGCACAGTGGAAGACTGACGCCATTAACATTTCAGTAATGCATGAATTATTCTCCTCATCCCTGGTAAACGCAGAACTACAAGTAGACCCCGGTCATGCGGGGTTGAGACGGGGCTGACGGGCTCGGTGTATCACGGAGAACTGGAGTATAGAAGTTTATCTAGTTTGATGTGCCTACTGATTAGTCTTGTCATGGGTTAAGAATTAACATGCCGCTTAGTATCGACCAAGAATGCTGCTCTGATCCTTCGGCAGGATGTTCATCAAACACTCCGTGACTACTGGCTTTAATCTCACTGTCGGATCGGTTCCTTGGTCTAGAGCTGATCGATAGGTATCTGTACAGACTTAAAATCAGTAGCTCATTCAAAGCCAAGTTTAAGCGACTTGTAGCTTGAAGCATGCAAAGAGTAATTTCGAGGGTTCAAGAGGTCAGTGAGCGAAGGGAAGAAATATAGATAAAAGAAATCATTTTGGCCGAGCTAGTCAAATTCTACCATCACATTCTGTCGTAAAACGCTCTTCGTAAATACACCACGCAAGAATTATTTCCCGTCTATAGTGGCCCAGGTATGCTCTGCTATTGTTCTTCTTTCCTCCTCGCTCCACTCTTTCTTGCCCTGAACCACCTGGCCGTGATTATCGATACAACTCCAGAACACACCCTGCTTCTCTCCTTCTTCAGCAGCTTCATACATCCCATCTAGCAGCCTCTCGGCACATTTCGCGGGGGAAGTTCCGATCAGTCTCGAAGCAGCTTTGTGAAATGGCCTTATATACCAAGCTGCATTTCTCGGCGTGGACGTGTCCACGGCTCCGGGATATGCATGGACGAAGAATCTTGTTGTTCCCTTTTCTTTCTCAAGAAGGGCATGATACTGCACCATTGCATCATTCATGCAAATGCAATGGTTCGCCGCAGTGGCAAGACCAAAGTTGTTCTTCAGGTCGAGATCATCCCAATGTAATTTCGAAGGTGCGCCGTTGTATCCGTCTAGAACAATCAGGATTTTCGTGTTTTGACCCATAATGGGTCTCAGTTCTCTGATCAAAAGCTGGCGCCCGTAATAATGCAGTGCCATCTTTCTGTCGATGCCCTCGATTGTTTCCGTTCGCCCAGCAAACGACATAATTCCCTGTGTCATGACTAGCAGATCAAGGGGGCTGTTTTGGGAGTTGGCTCGAAATTCTTGGGCAAAGTCTTTCAAAGAGTGCATAGACGTTGCGTCGACGGCACGGAAAGAGACATTTCCAGTAGGCATGACTTGAGGCTTGTTCCGACCGACAATGGTAATTGCAGAGAACTGATAATTCGTCGAGGAAGCAATGCGGCAGGCTATGGCATAGCCTATTCCACTACTGCCACCCACAACAAGGGCGTTGGATCCTGAGATAATCTTGTTCATGACTGTAATGACTAAGGGGGAAGTGCTTTGACAGGAGAGCTGCGGGACACTCAAGGAGCAGAAGTGCGAATTATTTGTCACCAGAAGAACAAGGCGGTCCAATTTGGCAGAAATCGACACGTCAGTACATTCGACAGAGTAACAATGCTTGTGCAGTGCACTAATGGGATGAGCTGCGCCTCTGTCGTGCGTAGGCCGCTTAAACATGATGGGCTTGGGAGACACTTCCTTTCCGCAGAAAGATAGGGCTCTACCAAGCAGCTTGTGCGCTAAAAGCTGTGTGCCACAATAATACAGAATTCAGGGTGTATACTGTCTTGAAGACTTGATAATCGCCCAACGGAAGAAAGACGTTGTTGGCATATTGGAGATGTCCTTCGGCTTCACCTGCTAACAGCAAAACTGGCTGACTAGCAACCGAAAACCGACATTTCATCCTGAAGTATTGACAGGGAGAGAATCATTGGAACTCCTTTAGCACTCGTGATTTGCTCATCGCAATTTACAAATGCAAAAGCCTCTCCAAATCTGGGCTAGTGCTTACAACGTCACATGCCACGGTGACAAAAATGAATGTCCGCGGACTTACCAACGAACCGAATCTGACTCGGCCATGTTTCTGTAGTAGTAAGTTAAGCCATAGATCTCATCACATATTCTACCATGGTATATCAGAAAGTGATGATGCACCAGTTATTAATCTCAAACTACGCAGGATCGACAATATCGTACGGTTTGACTTTCTCTTTCAAAGTTCTCACGGTGTCCAAAAGCTATGCTCTGTGACCAGCAGCACAATTTTTGGTATTATGTTGCTTATTTCGAGTAGCTAATCTAGGAGCCATCTAAGTTAGGTCCCCATGACCTGATGAAGTTAAAGTCTGGAGCAATGCCTGGCCTAGCTCTTTCCTGCGCCTCATCTGCCCAATCCGATAATCTCCACGCGATGAATCCATCAGGCCGAATTAGAGAAGCATCTCTTTCTTCAAGCCCGAATAGTCGATTCAAGTCGCCTTGATTGTTTTCATTAGCCTCCCATCTGATTTTCTAGGAAATAGCTCCGCACCGGAAACTTGAGCTGCGGCGCTAACCAGCTGTTCCCATGCCCTATTCTGTAAGGCCACCACCCATGACCTGCGGAAGAAATCAAGAGTAGAGGCATGTTTATCCTCGAGCGTCACGTGTGATGCTCTCGTATCAGCTTGAAAATTCCATTCATTCGGCCTCTTTATGAGGACAGAACTTTATGCTATCACAGCTAGCGGCACAACAGCAACACCACTCACGTCTTGGCTTCATTTCGTGGCCTTGCATCCAGGCTTCAGTTCTACAAGTTCCGTGGCGCGCGAACGATCCAAAAGCAGAAAAACGAGAGAAACTCTGGGGCCGAAACCCAGCCGCAGCTTCGAGATGGCCAACCGATCTCAGGGTCCTTGGTTTGATCAGGACCAGTACTTCATTTGTGTTTTAGAGCGGGAACAGACAAACGTTTACCTATTAAGTGAATGATTACACTCGTAATGAAGTTTGAGCCAGTTAACCATCCTGGAATTTATCGATCAAATACTCTACCTCCACTAAAATTAATACTTGAGTCTACTTTCTTACCCCCATACATAGGCTCCTATCTATCCACCACATCTTGAGTGTCGTTTATCAACAGCCAGAGCCTTGGATATGGCGCATGTGCATTTTTGGTGAAGTTGAGCGAGTCTCGTATCAGCGCATAAGAAAAGGCGTTGTACATGACTGAGACGGCGCTGCATATCTAGTATCAACCGAGTATGGCCCACTATCATCTGCGCGTCTGACAGAGCCCAAAGGTTCGACGTTGCCTGGACGCGAGCTCCTAATCATCTGGAGAAGTGGAAGCGGCTAAGTCAAAGGGAATCATGTCGTGCCAGGTAGCTACTTGATCGACGGAGAAGTTGTAATTGTTGGTGTCGGAAAGGTACACGCGACATGTTCCTGCTGCTGCATGAGGTACTGACTTCGTAGTTATAGCGGACTTGGTTGTTGAATAAAGTATGTTTTCGTAAGAAATGCATTCTTGTATAGTATGTTAATCCATCTCAGTAACCTAGAAATAAGACTATTAGATCGAACATACTTGCTGCTATTTCCGGGCTCCTTCTGCTCCAGGAATGAAGGACTGGCAAAGTACTGCCAGAGTTTCTCAGAAGTTTGTGAGGCACACCGCAAGTATGTAGATTTCTCAGTCTACAAGGGGCGTGTGGCAATGAAACGTAAGCGTTCCAAGGTTAGGGCACATGATCAGATAACCACCGGTCCTGGGTGTTCCTGAGCAGTCAGAACATATCAGGAAATAAAGACTAATAAGTGAGTCAAGCGATCTCAAAATAGACTCCGATACTGCGGCTGAAAATTTTTCAGGGCACACACCGATCCAAGCCCAGATCTACGACACTCAACCAAGGTGTTAGTCTTTGCAAGGGGCGTGTTTGGCGGTCTTGGACCTCCGTTGATCCCACCAGGTACCTGGCATGCAAATACAAAGCTTACTAACGACTATGTTATTGAGCTACATATCTACGTACCTGAGGTGCAGTCCGGCCGAGACGTGGATACTATGACTGTCGAGTTTGTGTAGCGACCGCTTGTGACTCTCAGTCTTTGAGTAAAGCGATCCACAAGGTGGAGACTTGTCGACCAACTGACCATATGGCCAACCCTACACGGCGGGTCTGGCCGAGTCGATCGAACGAGCTTGGGCCATTATTAGACTTGTTTACTACCTGTTTAGATTCTTCCTTGTTCACGATGTGCTACTCAGGCATTAGTCTCGAGACTACATGAGATAATGGCGTTGAAAAGTCTGGAGCAACGATACGTTCTTTACATGTTGAACTTCATGATGGTAGACGAATATGCTTTGAGCGGAGTCAATAAATGGCGAAATAAATGTCTGATACTTTCACCATATAAATAAGGTATGATGTATCGGACAATGACTGTACCTTGCCATTGATGATCAGACAGCAGCGATTGAGACAGCAGCACAATTCTCATCACAATTTTGTATAACACAACATCTTCAATATGGAGCGACCAGATTCGCCCGCCGCTGTCCTCTTCACCGACAAAGTCCCTACCATGGACCTCGAAAGTGCTCCGATATCGGCCCCTGCATCAGAACCAGACAACTCTCACGGCTCCGATAGTGAGAAAGAGCTGGAGAAGAAAGATATCGAGTCAGATATTGGCGCCTGGCTTTGCGTGTTGGGGGCAGTCTTGTTCCTCATTTCTTCGTACGGTAAGTACCTCTGTTGACTTTCCAAAGAATAGCAAGTGTCTGATGCGATGCTTCTAGGGTTCATGAATTCTCTGGGGACTATTCAATCTTATCTCACCCACAATGAGCTGAGTGAATACAACATTAGCCAGGTCGGATGGATATCAGGAACTTACCTCTTTCTCTCCCTCATCTTCAACTTCCAAATTGGCTCCGTCCTAGACCGATATGGCCCTCAGATCCTCAGCCCCATTGCAGCAGCCTTCTCGACTATTACGTTCCTCTTACTAGCTGAGTGCAAGCAGTACTGGCATTTCATCCTTTGCCTCGGGCTCTTTGGAAGTATCGGCAGCAGTATCGGCGCTGTCACGGCTATTAGCGTTGTCGGCAAGCTTTTCACTCGCCGTCGCGGACTAGCCATGGGTATTGCTGTCATGGGCACATCTCTTGGGGGTATCATCTACCCCATGATGCTGCGAGCCACTTTTGGTAAACTTGGGTGGGCTTGGTCTATGAGGCTCGTTGCTCTGGTCATCGGATTTGTCATGACTATTGGCGTGCTGTGTTTTCTCCCTTTTCGCCGACTTACCCAGGGGCAATCCAATATTCAGACGCCCCAAGGTTTCAGCCTAGACCTGTCTGCCTTCAGGTCGCTGAACTTCGTCGTCACTGCACTCGGCATCTGTATGATCGAGTTCGTCAACTATGGTATCAGTGGCCTCCTACCGACTATCGCGTTAGGGGCAGGGTTTTCTACTGAAGATGGATACACGCTGTTGTCCATTCTGGGAGCCTGTTCCTGCCTGGGGCGTTTCTCGATTGGCTTCGTGGGCGACAAGGTCGGCCCGTTCAATGCCATGGTCAGCACTATGTTGGTCATCATAGTATTCGTCTCAACCATTTTTATCCCGTTCAGCACAACTTCGGCCCCGCTCATGTATACTTTTGCTGCGCTATGGGGCTACTCTTCTGGTTCCTTCTATGTTCTCTCGCCACTTTGCACTGGGAAGACATGCGGTTCTCAAGACTACGCCCGGTACTTTGGTAAGCCCGATATTCACTCTTTTGGAGGATGGTTGATACTAATCTTGGTAAAAGGATCTACGAATATGTGCGTGGCTGTCGCGCTGCTCCTCGCTAATCCTCTTAGTGGGATTCTGCTAGAGAAGCTGGGTGCCCAGCTGCTAGGCTGTTTCTACCTAGCCATCGTCTTGTTGGCCGCTATCTTTTTTATCACAGCTCGAGGGCTTCTACTTGGACAGTGGTTTGCCCTCTGCAAAAAGATATGAATAGCGTCAGACCCCGGGCCTGCGTAATTCCGCTGTGTTCCCACCGGTTACGTTCCGTTGAGTTCACGCCAATATTTTGTTCTCGTTGAGTACTACACCACGCAGGCTGGTACTTCCGCCCACGTCTTCGCCCGTGACGCCCTCGACGAACTCATGCGATGAACAGTGTCGCATGAATCTCATGTTCAGTTGAGATTCAACCGGATTGTTAAGACCGTCTCCAATTAATAGCTAATTAACGGATGCCATGACAAATATGTGCAGCCAACTAATGAATTGTGTAAATAATGAATAAAGACATTATGATGATAAAGAGGGCTGTCTCTAGTCGAATATTTGACCTCTTTCTCTATGATATCTACACCGTTATTCTGCTTAGGTGAGTCTACATTAATGACAGGATAGGTAACTGTTACCTGCGCGGGCACAAGCCGCAGGGGTTTGAAAGGGCAATCTCGCCACTTGTGCCTGTATATTCCGGCATCCCGTGTAGAGTGAGTTTTTAGCCCACGCATAGAAACCAGCAAGATAAGTCGGAATATTTCAAATAGTTATGGTGAAGTGCCACACGCCTTGCTTTGTGGCTGGTGTGCCCCCTGGAGGCTATACCGGCACAAATTAAAAGTCGACATCACGTAGGCAGCACCAATCAACCAAAGCAAAGTAAATCTGCGAGCCACTTCAAGCTATCTCCAGCCACCTCTAGCCACATCAACCCTTTCAATCCATTCAATGCCTTCTTCAGAGCATAATTATTAATACCGTAGTCTTCAATGTGTCGATTCTCAATGGAATCGCTTTGAAGAAAGGGTCTCAACTATCGCACGAATTGTGTTCAAAAGGTCAGGTCAGTGTGCCTTTCGAGGATCTTTGCGGTGGTGATTTACCGTGGACACTGAGGCAACTCCATACTATGTGTGAAATGGTTCTAGAAGTTAACAATCTCGACACATTTCCAGTAAAAGCTTCAAACGCAAATGATAATGTACGTTGTTCAAATTGCGCCTAATTAATGTAAGATTCTGATATTTTCGATAGAGTACTGTGCAGAAGTTTTTACTACTAACTACATTTATCGTTAGATTTTCATTTGAAGGAAGAAAGGAATTTTGTGCTCAAAACTCAAGCATATAGGGTAAGTCAACGACCAACGATGGCCATGTAGTGAGCAAGGATCAGGGTTAGTCCGCCACCCCGGGGATGATCCAGCCAGAACCCTTAACCTACCGAACCATCAGCATCTTGTTCGCCCCTGTCTATGATGGGTTCTAACTCCTCAATCAATCGATCAGTTGCACGTTGGGAATGGAAGCCTTTGTAAGTACATTGAACCATTGTCTAACTCGATGGCGTCTTTTTTTCGGGTTCGCTCAGAAACGCTCTAATCAACGCTACACAACCCTGGGGCAGATGCTCAGTAATAAGACGATAACATGTTCCTCACGAGATACCTGCAAGACGTGATTAATTACAGCGAGTGCTTGAGGCAGTGGCTGAGTGGGTAGAGCGCTAATCTACCTATCCTTCCCAGCTTCATCTCATTTCGTCTCATACCTAGATCCCTGACAACCTGCGATGGGGATGCTTGCACCAAGTCTCAATCTGATTGCGGAGCAATCCTTAGGTACCTGGACTATTATACCTTCGCTGCGATCACTATTTGGTTGCCGCTTCCGTCTGGTTAAATTCCGCGCTCCTGTTTCTGTCCCCCCTACTAAGCAGAGATAGGAAATACGATATCTCTGGAACAAAAAGTCCCTCGTTTTTCGACATTTGGAGCCGCAATTGCTCAACGTATCATTCTGCAACAATGTAAACCTCCTGAAATCACGGAACATTTGCGTAGTTGGGCAGTCGATAAAAGTTCCACGGAGACAGCTCCGTTTAAGACGAGACCCCATGCGCAAGGGAGCATGGCTGGATTGCACCATTGCTACGCTGCCAACCGCTAGCCCCTGTCGATCCGACGATCCCCTGAATGCCAAGACCACGGCCTGCGATTCTTCGACTCCCATTCGATCATGATTCCCCTATACCCGGCCTGATCGCCTTCACGCTAACCCCTAAGAGGTAGGTTCGATTGTGAGCGATGATAACCAATGCTGGGTAATCGAGACTCGCCGGGAACTTATGCTCAATGATCGGAACTTCTGCTTCCAACACTTCCATCAATGGTGCATCTATCACGAAATTTCACATGACACAAATCTTGACGCTGTCGTTATCGCCCGCTGCCACTTTTGGACCAGGATGACTTGTGATACTGTAGGACATGCGAGGCTAGAGTCTACAGTCTATATAATGTAATGTTGACCTTGATAGTTGATCTGCCAAGCCTTACTCTTCAACCACACTCATTACTAATCACACTCTTTATTATCACATCTGTCGCTCTTTAAGCATACATTCACTCACTTCGCCATGGTCCGCTTGGCATTATCGGCTCTGCTTTTTGCAGGCCTATCAACCGCCGTTCAAAAACAGGACGAGCAGGCCCCTACCGCTGCCACGCATGTACCAGGCGCCTATATTTTTGAATTTGAACAAGACCATGTGTGCATCTATATTGGCACAACGTTCCATCAACTCACTAACACTCACTAGGACACCTCCACTTTCTACCGAAAGGCAAACAACCAGTTTAGCACCCGCGTAAAATTTGATTATGACCTCTTCAAGGGCGTTTCAATTCAGTTTGACGATGTAGCTACTGCGGAGGATTTGGCCGCCAAGATGGCCTCTCTGCCGGTTGTCAAGAATGTGTGGCCCGTCAAACTATACGGCATTCCCACACCACGAGTTGAATGGACAGCAACGCCTGGAACCAAAGCCACTCTAAAGAAGCGGGCTGTCAACGATACCGCTGACACCTTTTCACCTCATGTCATGACCCAGGTTGACAAGCTCCGAGCAAAGGGAATTACTGGGCATGGCATTAAAGTCGCTGTTATTGACACAGGAGTAAGCTCTCAGAACCATTGCTCTGAATTAATAACTGACGACGACCTCAGATTGACTATGAGCACCCCGCTTTGGGTGGATGCTTCGGCTCCGACTGCCTGGTGTCTTTTGGCACAGATCTCGTTGGAGATAATTATGATGGTTCCAACGCCGTTTTTCCAGATAAAGATCCCATGGATTGTGCAGGACATGGCACACACGTCGCGGGCATCATCGCCGCCCACGAAAATGAATATGGGTTTACTGGAGCTGCTCCCGGTGTGACCCTCGGTGCCTATAGAGTCTTCGGATGTGATGGAGAAGCCGGTAACGACGTGCTTATCGCCGCCTATAACCAGGCCTACCAAGATGGTGCTGATATCATTACTGCGTCCATTGGTGGGCCCAGTGGATGGTCTGAGGAGCCATGGGCTGTTGCCGTATCCCGAATCGTTGAGAAAGGCGTCCCTTGCCCCGTGTCCGCTGGCAACTCGGGCGATGTTGGTATGTTCTATGCTAGCACTGCAGCAAACGGCAACAAGGTTTTGGCCATCGCCTCCTACGACAACAGCGACTACGTTTCGCTGCTCAACATTTCTCACTACACTGTCAACGGAAGTAGTAGCAAGACGGCGTTTGGATTCACTGCTGGCAGCCCCGCGGCGTGGGGAAACGTCTCACTCCCCCTCTGGGCTCCTAGCTACGATCCTACCATTACCAATGGTGGCTGTGACCCGTACCCGGCCGACACGCCTGATCTCAGCGGTTACATCGTATTAGTCCGTCGCGGTTCATGCACGTTCGTCCAGAAGGCGCAGAATGCTGCGAATGCAGGAGCAAAGTACATCATCGTCTATAACAACGCTGCTGGTGGTGCTACGAAGATTGACGTGTCAACCGTTAAAGGCATCCTTGCTGCTGGTATGGTCACCTCTTCAGTAGGTACGAAGTGGATTGGTCTGCTCAAGCAAGGATCAACTGTTACTCTCGAGATGTCAGATGGCTCAGATGGAAAAGTTATCCTTGAACAGAGCAAGAACAATGTTACCGGCGGTGCTATCAGCACCTATTCCTCCTGGGGCCCCACCTGGGAAATGGATGTCAAGCCTCAGTTTGGGTCACCAGGTGGAAACATTCTTTCGACCTATCCCCTCAAGAAAGGCGGGTATGCTATTCTATCCGGAACCTCAATGGCATGCCCATTGGTGGCTGGCGTGATTGCCCTTATCGCCGAGGTTCGCGGAACGCTTGATCCTCCTCTGATTGAGAATCTTCTGGCTTCTACTTCAAACCCTCAGCTTTTCAACGACGGCACTGGATTCTCTGACTACCTTGCCCCAGTTCCTCAACAAGGTGGTGGCTTGATTCAAGCCTACGACGCTGCTTACTCTACGCTATTGATCAGCACTTCAAGCCTTTCCTTCAATGACACAGATCACTTCGCCGAGGTCCTCAACTTCACCCTTCACAACACTGGCACCGAGGATATTGACTTGAGTGTTTCGCATGTACCAACAAACAGCATCTATACCCTTGGCAACGATAGCATCTATCCATCTTCTTTCCCCAACGACGCTGTGGATGCTCATGCTACGCTCAACTTTAGTGAGTCTAAGCTCAACATTGGTGCAGGCGAACGCATTACCATTGAGGTGATCCCAACCCCCCCTGAGGATCTCGACGCCAAGCGCCTCGCGCTTTGGTCTGGCTACATTGCTGTCAACGGGTCTGACGGTAGCTCCCTATCTCTCCCATACCAAGGACTCACAGGTTCTCTTCACGATTCGCGCGTCCTTGCCTCTAATGATACTTGGATCAGCAAATCAAACGATAAAGAAGAGCTCACTCCTGTTCCGGCCAATAGTAGCTTCATCCTTCCTGTGCCAGGACAGAACGCTACGGCTGCTTCACCTGCTCCTGCGCTGGCATGGTCCCTTGCCCTCGGATCAGCCAAGCTCAATGCCGAACTTATTCCCGTTTCTGGTAATTCGACCTCCAAGAGTATCGGAGCTCCAGCAGGCTTCCCATTGCTGTGGAATCCTAGGGGCAAGAACTCGGTTGTGTGGAATGGTAAACTTGCCGATGGAGGCTATGCACCTGCTGGAAAGTATAAAGTCTCTTATTCTGCATTGAGAATCTTTGGAGACGAGAAGAAGGCAAGCGATTGGGACAAGTCAGAGTCGCCAGTGTTCAGTGTCAGTTACCCATAAGCCTCGTGGCACTTGGAACGTTAACGAGGGGCTGTGCTGGTACGCTATCAGCAAATGCCGGTCCGTGACTGGCCGAGCAAGCCTACTTTTCCCCATGTATATGACCATTCGCTGCTACATGTGCAACACTTTACGCAGTATTGTTTACGCTTGAATGAGAGTACCCGCAGCAACCAAGTTATCATATTATACACATTATCTGCAAAGAGTAGACAGCGCGAAATTAGGCAGCGACCCTCCTTGCTTACCCTGCCTACTGCCATTCACAAGCAATCATTTAGCACCATCGTAGTTGTGATATGTGAGCCATCATAAAGTGCCAAAACATGCAGTACAACAACTAGCGTTAGTACTATGCGTGGTATGCCACCTCAAATATGAGGCCATAGGCTGCAGCCAATGATTCAACCCTCTCGCTGCACCGCTGTAACTCTAAGCTCAGTGGCTCGCCAGGCTGTACTAACTCTTTTTACACTTTTGAGTTGCCTTGCTGCATCTATGCCCAGGCATAATCGTGCGCTGAAATTGTTTTTGCGTGCACTTGACGGTGCTCTTGCGGCGAACTCTAGCAAAAAGAATGAAAGACTGTAACAAGACTTGAGTGAAACTTTGAGTAACGATAGAATACAAGGTCGGAGTGGTTACCTCCTAATGTTAATCTACTCCTTATCTAACACTTCCTAGAAGATACAAGATGCGGAGAGCGACCAGAATGACTACGAATGGAAGCAGGGGGGTTGAAAACAGGGGAGCCATTGGTGCCACGGTTGTCTGTTATTGCCCTTTACACAACCCTTTCGCACTTTTTAATGGCCTGCTGAGTCCTATGAAGGCAAGTGATGTGACATGGAACAAAAAGCTGGTACGTTGTGCGGCTCAGCCGACACACTTTAGTAACGCTACCATGCCAATCAAGGACCTTGTCTACTGATATGACACTTCAAGGAGGCGACCCCACTGCCTTATCAGGGCTGTCATCATTGATTGATGTGACAAAGTGCTCATGCGGTTTGCTTTTCTATGAGACCCATGTGTCAGGCTTAGCTGCAATTATATAACCCTCGCTGTATTCGCGGGGTTTCTCGATCTTGCCAACCCCCCCAGCGGCTCACACACGGCTCGCCTAACGTAACAACAAATTCCAAGTCCTTTAACGTTCTCTTATCGACTCACACGTCGTGCTATTGAAAAGACGCTTCTACCCTCTTGTGTCGCCATAACGCCCCGTTAGTCTCTTTCCTCTGCGCACGACAGCCGCGATGTGTGTATGGATCTTGAACACGAACCACTTCCTGTGCGGCCACACAACCAGGTACCGCGCATATACGGCCAAGACTGGCTGTTGGTTCACCTGCAACGTCATTACCGCTGAGGTCGTCGGATCTAGCGTCAGAAATAACCCAAAACCTTGCACTACCTGCATCACCGCAGGAACTTATTACAAAAGCGGAATCAGATGGTATAAGAAGGTCTAGGATGAGCTGGTCGGGATAAAAGAAGGCTAAATGGAGCAACTGCCTTCTCAAGGGAATCATTCTTGGACCTGCTAGGTCTAGGTAGCAAGCTTAAATATGGCTAAATAAGGGTGGCTAAATAAGGGTGGCTAAATAAGGGTGGCTAAA
>JABCKB010000170.1:0-40705 GCA_013184455.1 Fusarium continuum | reverse complement strand
CCACATTTCTCTAAGATTCGCTATCATGGCTGCGGTCTATTCTTGGACGGGAAGGTGTTCGGCCTAACTTGATTTAGTTCAAGATAGATGAAATGCCAAGTTGACTATCGAAAGGCTAGACTTTGGGGTCTGTGGTAGAGAGGCCAATAGTGGATGTGACGTCAACCAGGGGTCTTGGACCCCTGTGAAGTGGCCCATTTGGTGTTGAGAAAAAACAGCTCTGTTTGATTCATCATGTCGTGAGGTCGTTGAATTACTTTCGTCAAAGCTAAATACACAGATTTCCCAGGTATAGAAGAGACAGATGGATGGGCTATACCCAACACAATCTATCGAAAACCAACAAATTAGACTACCATGTCCTATCTTTTTTCCTCCTACGCCTGTAGAGTTGTAAGAAAGGGTTTGCGTTGTGCAATATCTGTCTACCGTGACAAAAGACTCTGAAAGGAAAGTGTTTGTTGAGAGAGAGAGAGAGGAAAACTCAGTGGAATCTCTCCTTGATGTACACCATGGCTGCGAATCCCGCGCAGCACTTTGTGCTCATCTCGTGCTTGCACCACGGGCACTTGACAGTCATGGACACGCTGCCCGCAAAGTCTGTCGCGCCAGAGCTCAGCACGCCGTCAGGGTTGGACATGGCCTCGTACAGCCTGCTCGGCATGTCGTGGTAGCGGCTGCAAGCGCAGCACTCGACGAACATCTTGGCGGATGGTTCGCCGTGGTGCTGGTTGACTAGATTGGACTGGCGACGGAGCGTCTTGATTGCCGCCTCGGGGTCCGAGAGGGTCGGTCTATGGCCCAATTTCGGGCTCTGGACGGCGACGGGAGATCGGAGGCGTCCTTTGCTCCTCTCTTTGTGCTTTAGGGGTGGGTATATGTGTGTTGGTGATGATGCAAAACTCGTTTCGTCGGAGGAGTCGAGCGGTGTTTTGCTTGGAAAGGTTGCGCTGCGGAGGTTTGCGTTTGAGAACGCCTCCATTACTCTGTTTGCTGCCTCTTGGATTGGATCAATCTCGGCGTCTGAGCCGCCGAGCTCAGAAGGCTCGAAGCGATCGCAGGGGGCAATTCGTGGTGAGTTTGTGTAAGACCAGTAGGGACTGACTTGGTGTCCGGGGTTCGCCATCATGGATGGCTTGATGGATGCGATGTTGGGAGAATGGCCCATCTCGGACTGTGGTGGAGTGGTATGCGGGGTGCTTAGAGGAGAGATGGACTGGATTGCATCTGAGTAAGAGGACTCTGAGGAGCTGGTCATGGGTCGGCCACTGGCTGGTGAGTGAATGGCTCCTGGGGAGAGGTGCTTTGATGGAGCATGAGCGTGTTGAACACGAATGGGCGCGCCGCTGCTGACGTTCAAACCCTTGGAAGTAGTATGCACGTCTGTCTTTGGCGGCACTGGGGGTCCAATGGAAGGCGATGCTTTGTTGAACTTGGACGAGGAGCTCTCCTTGCTTGCCGTCGATGAAACCGATCCTTGCGCAGAATGTCCGCGGCCGAACGCACTCTTGGCAGCCTCTCTAAGGTTCCATTTCGTGGGCACAGCGGGTTCAGACTCTGCGGTAATCGGTTTAGGTCGCTCACCCGGCGAGGTCTGTTCATAACGGATGCTCGGAGGGTTGTGCTTGAACAGCTTCTCTCTTGAATGCTTGTTAGACTCCATCGACTGTTTCGTTTTGGATCCGACAGGAGCGCTCTTGGCCGTTGATGGCTCGTCCGAGGGCGGCTGGGAGTGGTTGAGCAGCGTCAACAAGGTGAGAGATCCCCTCCTCTTTGAGCTCCTTCGCGGGGGTGTAGGGGGCACGGATAGGCCAGAAGCAGCCGATGATCGTCTGGGGCGAGGTTGCGTTGAGGACACCACTGGCGGTCTAGAGACTGTGATAGTATCTTGCTGAGGAATGTTCTCGGGCTCTTTGGCCTTGATGTTCAAGGGTGGGATTTGCTTTATGCTCTGGTTCGAAGCACGACGCGCGGGGGCTGGCTGCTGGTCATCATCTTTGGGAGAGCTCATGTGCTCTTCGTTATCCTTTGATTCCCCCGGTTTGTCTGTCTCTGCGTTCTGGTCCTTCTTGATATAAAGGCCGCCTCTTCTGGTCAAGCCCTGGGCTTTGTTGTACAAAATCTCACTATCGGGCGTGTGCACCTTGTTCTGTTCACCCTCGTCTTCGGTGTCATCAGCCACTGCGCAGTCGTCACTGACCGAGCCGCGTCTGGCGCGAGCACTCCACAGGTAAATGTTGACGGAACCCCTTCTTTGCGGTGATTTTGGCGACTTCATCGACTGGCTCCTCGCAGCAGAAGTGTTGATCGAGATAGGCGGGTACGCTCTTCGTTGAGCATCCGCTTCTTTATTGCTGCGTGCTTGTTCAGGACTGATCTTGAGAGGTGTGAAAGAGCCGTGGCCCAGGAATGTCTTTCGCATAGCTGGATGAACCTTGCTGTTGCCTTTGGCCTGGTCCTCAAGAACTTTCTGGTGGAAATCCTCCTTCTTCTTCTCAAGCTTAACTCCGCCGAGGAAGCCAGTAGAGCTGGTCTCATCGAACGATGCCCGCTTGATCTCAAATGAGTTGCGGAAGAGGGATGTGAGCGAGCTGGAGCGGCTGCGCCTGGGTTCTTCAGGGTCATCGTTGTTTCTGCCAATGGAGAAGCCCAGCAGACTAGATGAGCGAGATTGTCGTTTTTGAGTAGTTTGGACCGGCTCAGTGACGCTGCGCCCTTGGGCAGCAAGCACAGATGGAGGGGGCGGAGGAGGCTTGCTCAGTTTTCTACCACGAGGCTTGGGAGCATTCTTCCAAGCTTCCTCAAGAGCCTGGTTCATAACCTGCTCCCGTTCTTTCTCCTTCTCTCTTCGCTTCTCCTCTTCCCTTCTCTCCAGCTCCCTTCTCTTTTCTTCCTTCTTCTCCTTCTTTCGGCGGTCATATGCCTCCCAAGTGGGGGATTGGCACACAGAGCGCTGCTCCTCCATGTCTGGGGGAAACATAAAGGCCACAGTTTTATGAGCGGATTTGTCGGACGATGATTCCTTTTGGAGCTGTTCTGTTGAGGCTGGCTGAGAAAGGCCCTGCCCAACGGGCTTTCGGCGGATCGTGTTTGGCGACTCTGATCGCGCAGGAGCTGAATGAGCTGAGAAGAGTGGTGGAGGTACGCCGGAATAGTTTCGAACAGGAGGCATTTTCTTGTCCTTTGGCACCAATTCAAACCGGCGAGGAGGATGGCCGGGACTTGGTGGAACAGAGCTGCTGTCTGTGCATGCTGGAGATGAGGGCACAGAACCTTGGTGGGTTCGCAGAAACTAGAGAGGTCGATCAGCTAAGGCTCTTTTTGTTTCTCAGTCATTTTTGGGGCTTACATTGAGCTTCTTCTCCAGATCAAGCATTCGCTGCAAGCTGTTTGAGCGAGAGCGCCCTTTAGGCTGGGCTGGTGCCTGAGCAGTCTGTAGCATGATGGAGCTTTTGCAGGTTCAAGTTCAAGCGAGCTGTCGTCCTGAAGCTGGCGACCAAGCGGGAGCGCCTCAGAACATGCGAGGTCTGTGAGACAAGTGTCGGAAAGAAAATCGCGTGCGTACGAGTGAGTTGTGTTGTGTTGTGTCGGACAAGATGGGCGCAAGTGGGGTGGTGGTTTGCTGCAGGTAAGCGCAATAATAATAAAGCTGAGAGCCTCAGCACAGCTTCTCGGTCTGTCGCGGCCGTCTGCAGGTGAAGTTTGGCCGGATCCGCCAGGATGAACTGAACAGTTCTGCTGCTATGCCCGCGTTCGGCGGGAGAAGCTACCCGGAGCTAATGTCAAAGCGGGTGATGATGTCTCGGTTGGTGTTTTATTGCTGGTGCGATTGGAATTTACTCGTCCCAACTACTTCTCGCCTTCTTTTCCCTCTCTGCAAAGTTCGAATGGATTATCGGAAGCGGTAGAATCTGTGGTGAGAAAAGTGACGGATGCGGCTGTGGTGTAGTGAGATGATGCAAAGGCGGTGGGCAAGGTGCGGGTATCTCGTGATGTGGTGGGTTGAGACGAGACGAGACAAGACGAGCCGGCGGAACCAGAAACCTCGATGATTTCAATGTTGCACAGTTGGGAAATAAGACGAGAGTAAAGGAGAAATAATTTGGCGACACGAGGATAAGAGGAACGGGAGCGTAATCGGTAAAGTACGTAGGATCCTGACGCAATGTTGGGCTAAGTAGCATCCATCCAGTTACATGGATATGTAAGAGAAAGATTACAAGAGAAGGGGGAAACAGGGGCAGAGATGAAGGATGGGCAAAGGGGAATGTAATTGTACGAAAAAGAAGAGAAGCAGTGGAAATAGAAAATTCCAGACAATTCCCCTGCTGAGGTTTGGTCTTTGTCTCTGGGCAAGACTGAATAGATTATGCAGGCCAGGGCCAAGCAGTGTCAGGCAATCAAGCTTAGAATCAAGCAAGATGCCGATATTTCTTTTTCTGGGCTTACAGTAGCTTGACTAGGTGCATCGAGCCAACCCAAACCCAGCTGAGTAGCGGAACGGCATCACATCCATGAGCATGGCTGGCATGGCATGGTTATGACCTAGCACGGGCATGGGCATGCATGGGCTTGGGCTTGGGCTTGGGCCATGGATCATGAAAGTATGGATCATGCCCGTTGTGCGTGATTGCGGGATGGCGGCATCGGTTTCTGGAGCTGGCCATTGAATGCCCGGCTAGGGTAAAGCCACTGCGAGACAACCCAACGATATCTACCGTCCCCTGGCAATTTCTCAGTTGCTACTGGGTGTTCCCTATTATGATTAACATGAGGCTAAGAAAGGTTGTTTGGGCGTGGTTCGGCTGATATCACCCAAGCTCATCTTGAAGTGGTTATCTCTGACCTTCTCCATCACCCTCCCAGGCTTCCACCATTGACATCTCCAGACTCTCCCCCCTCATGCCCCAACAGGCTTCTGTCACCTCAGCTAGACCCAAACTCAGCTGCAAGTTGCTCGTAACAATCAAGATGTCGTCTATCCATTGTGGGTTTGGTCGGCCGAGAATACGAACTGATGAGGTGGGCGCTAGAGACGTGCATGGCTGAGGTGTCATCCATAAACCGAGGGGCATCTGGAGCTGTCATTGGCTCGGCAGCTACGGGACCGATCCACAGGGGTGGTGGTTCAGTGGCCTTGCAGCGCCCAGAACTTATTCTTCAGTGGGTGAGGGTGAGGGCATGAGCCGACGGGCTGTTCTTTTTTAGGGCGACAGGCCAAAAATAGCAAACATCCAATCCAATGGAACCAAGATCAACACATCCCCAACCATGTGATCTGACGTCTGCTAGAAGCAAAAGGTACACGAATAGAAATACGGCCACTTTCCCAAAAGGTCCATCGATAGAAGCCCAGATGTCTCAGTCTGGAAGAATACGAATTCATGGCGAGAGCCAACGGTTCTGGATTGGGAATCTTGGGTTTAGCCTCACGACAGCGGTCTGCAAGGAAGCTCGTTTAGGTCACTCCCCTCTGCTTCTGCTTTATGCTTAGTTTAGATCCAGCATGCACTTGTAAGCTTAACAAGGCAATATCCAAGTGGTTGGCAGATGGGCGAGATGCACATGAACAGCAACCTTTTGCGCCATGAAAGGCTGGATAATACTCAAAGTGAGGAGGTTGACATGGTAAACTTAATTAGTACGTAGTGCCTGGGAGGATCAAGTGCAATGCACTGCGTTGTAGCACAACGTGGCAGGCCTGTTTTCTGCACTTATCACCTAAAGGCTAATAGCGCATCCCAGCCTTTCCAGGTTCTGCCGATCATCACAGCGGGGATGCAATCAGAACCTCATGACATGATCCAACCCCCCGCCAACGAAAGCTAGCTAAAGTATCGCCCAGGCTAACCAGACAGGCAGTCGTCTAGCTGCTGTAGCCAGATGCGCGGTGATGTGATGTTTCTGCGAGGGCAATGTTGAATGTGTTATTTCTATCCACCCAGACTTCAGTTTGTGGGATAATCAATCTATGACAATTGGGCCCGTGCCTAGGGCTTGAGTGACGGTGTACCGATACAGCCTAACAATAGAACTTCACCTGATACGACTAAGGCAATGTAAGAAGATAGCCTTAGATACGGCTGCCTTCAAAATAAGCATTTTCAATTGCAATTGACTCAGCTGTCATATTTCTATCAGGTGCACGATTGAGTTTCTTAATACCCAGACTTTAATAATATGTTGAGTTGATCAATGGCCAGAACACAGCTCTTACTACCATCAAGCCTAATCATTCTACATGATACAAATACGATCAATACCAAGACGATGGTGGAGTTTCGACATTCCTTCCTGCAAAGTCTACTATCATAATCAGGTCTCAGTGGCCATGGCCTCATCGTGCCCTCGTATTTTCGCATGAGCCAAAAGTCCGCGACGGCTGGACCCTGCACGAACCTGGGGCGTTGTATAATAATAGCAAGACATCCACTCTTGTGCTTTTCGCTCGCGGCCAACACGATGCAAGACATTATGGATAAAGCTGTGATTCAAAATGACAAACCATGTAAGTTTATATGCATCATTGCGTTGTTATATTGCACATGAGTTTGGGAACATATGTTAAGACATGGTGGGAGGGCGGTTTGTGTGAGGCCTACCCTAAGTCGAGATTAACGACAAGACAGATTCCGACTTACTGGGCTCTATCTCGTGAAAACAAAAGCTTAAATACTTCCTAGGCAGTCTATCGAAGCGATTTCCTAATTCTTTCTTTATTTAAATTAGAAATTTGTCTACGTAGTTAGGTGGAAGAGTATACGTCCAAACATTCGTAGACTTTAAATAGTTCGCCAAATTCTTATAAATAATAACCATCTCTGAGCTCGACATTGTAGTAATTTGACAACTGCATACTCGATAACTATAGAAAACTATTTAAATAATCGCAGACATTGAACTAAGCACGCACTTTCCGGCCAGAGTCTTAAAAGCTGGTCGAAGACTTTGGCCAACATGTGCTGTCGCCATGCTACCGACCGTCATTGACCTGAGTGTCCAACTAGAACAATTTAACGGCTCAAGAAAGTATGTAGCAACTGTTGTGCGTGTCCAAAGATAGACCCTAAATAGATTTAGGATTGAGAGAAGTCTTGTCTTGCAGCGAACTGAGCGATTATTCACATAACACAAACATAGGCAGTTCGAAAGCAGACCGGGACTTTGCCAATGACGTCACGTGCAGTTGTTCTCAACCTCGCCAAAGCCACCACTCTCACGGAAAGATCTCAACGAATTGATGACAAACATAAAGTAAAAGACTTCAAGAATACCCATATGATTTTCAGCCTTTTGCGCATGAATCCCAAACGCCTGGGCGGGCAACCGAAGATTCATAGCTCCTGCGTTACATAAGCAGCCCGTTCCGCCACTCGGACCCAGTTCTTCCGAGAGGGCAACGTTATCCCGTTCACGTGAGAGAAAGCAGTGAGTGGATCTCGCCTTCCGCCCACACATTTGCCAAATTCCCCAAAAATCTTACCGCGCCTTCAGCCCGTCGACTCACCATCATCACCACCAAGCAAATCATTCATCATGGGTAAAGTTCACGGATCTCTTGCCCGTGCCGGTACGTTGCGCTCGCCCTCTCGATATTGCCCTTTTTCGTTATCGCTAACATCCACGCAGGCAAGGTCAAGTCTCAGACTCCCAAGGTACGACGACGTTGCGCTCAAAAACTATCGAACTCCGACGAACACGATTACTAACCATCCGATACAACAGGTCGAGAAGCAGGAGAAGACCAAGACCCCCAAGGGCCGAGCTCTTAAGCGTCTCAAGTACACCCGACGTTTCGTCAACGTCACCCTCACTGGTGGCAAGAGAAAGGTGAGAAGACCAGACACCACAGAGCTGGAGAAGATGGGCGCTGACGATATGGATACAGATGAACCCCAACCCCGGCTCGTAAACAACTGGTTAAATAACAAGATTTGCGGTATCGGGAAGTTGGCTTACGGACACGGTTCAACACAACAATGGTTGCTTCACTCAGTAATGGGATGATGGATTGGGTTGGGTCGCATGATAGGCTGAGCCCCTTACGAAAATGAAAAGGAAATGGCGAAGAAGCGCTACGACTCTACCCGGCGTCCGGTGTCAGTTGTCATAATACAACAAACATTTGTTCGCGACCAGACACGTTATCTGCTGCGACTGTGAATGCCAATATCTCCAGCGGTGACCTTGGGCCATAGGATCACAACAGGCGTACTTGGCGCATTTCGTAGATACTGCAAATCTCCTGGGACCTTCGGCGAGTGACTCACGCTGATGACATCCTCGACTCGTGTGCCTCAGGATCCTATTTTGAGTCAAGGCTGCCTGTAATACCAAGCTACCCAATTCTACGTAAACATCGAGCCAAAGCTTAGGATTATTGAAGAGCAAGATCTGCAGCTAGTTCATGCTCAATAGCTAATAGACAACCTCATGATTCAACATTATGGCTCTGGCCTTAGACTCATGTCACGTGATATCAATTTCCACCTGTGAACTCTACTTAGATAGCTCCCGCCGTCGCCAAAGTAATCAACATCACACTTCCAGCACCCATCCTTAAACACTTCTGGAACAAACTTCCGTCAAAATGGCCGACGTGGAAATGGATGTCGACGTCGAGGCGGGCTCTCCCCCTCCCCCCGCGCGCAACGAATCCGACATGCAGACACATACAAAGGCCACGGCTGTCCGCTCTATCGAGGGCTGGATTATTGTCGTCACGAACGTACACGAGGAAGCAGACGAGGAGGCTCTACAAGACTTGTTTGGAGAGTACGGCGAGATCAAGAACATGCACCTGAACCTCGATCGAAGAAGCGGTTACGTCAAAGTAAGCTGAGCTGGGACGTGAAACAGGCAGAATGGGCTTGCTGATGCGGATGGGTTTTTAGGGATATGCCCTTATCGAGTACACGACACTGGAAGAAGCTCGTGCTGCCATTGATGGCGCGCACAACCAGAAGCTTCTCGACCAGACCATCTCGGTAGACTTTGCATTCGTACGACCCCCACCTGGTAAGCCCGGCCGCGGACGAGGTGCCGGTGGACGAAACCGTGGCCGAAGCAGGAGTCGCAGCCCCGAGGGCAAGGAGCGCGAGGAGCGCGAATGAACGGAATTGCGCGGACGAATCGAAGCACACATCATGGCTTGAGGCGTCGCGTAACGAGAGAGCGGACGAGGCGCATGGACTCGTTGAATCGCCGACGTGCATGACTGCGAGAGTTGAAAGCACGTTGGCAGACTAATTTCTATACATGAGGTATGTCTAGCTGCTCATTTGCACCTGGAATCCTGGCCTGACATACGGTCAAGATCTGAATGAAAATGAGAATGGAACATGACACGACCACCTTGGACTCTTTCCAAGGCAATGGGATGATGTCTCGAACAAAAACCAAGAATTCGCCAAGACGCTCAACGTGACGTGTTTG
Source organism: Fusarium continuum (assembly GCA_013184455.1). Taxonomy (NCBI): domain Eukaryota; kingdom Fungi; phylum Ascomycota; class Sordariomycetes; order Hypocreales; family Nectriaceae; genus Fusarium; species Fusarium continuum. Next base: position 31,270 of record JABCKB010000170.1, on the reverse strand, counting down.
TACAGCTTCAGCCTGGGCTGCAATGATGTGGTAGGGTTTGTTTGGACAGTCGCTCTGATGATTTACTAGCATACACATACGAGAGAAACGGCAGCTTCATGACCGTGCGAGACAATGACATCTTGGCTAGCTTTACAGTACTTCATCTCAACGCGCCTAAATTGAGAACACGACCGATAATATGCTCGGTTATCTCATCAAATAAAGTCCTTGGCGATTCGCATCCCTCAAGTCTTCTTTCTTCAGAAAACCCATGTGAACGACTCCCTCACGTTAAACCTCGTCGATTGCCTGTTCGAATTAGCCTCTGTTTCCCACTGTGCTTCAAAGCAACTCACCTGATATCCGTGCTCGACGCCCCAATCAACACCTTGAAAGCGCCCTCCTCGGCAATCCACCCTGGAACCGTCTCATCATAATATCCGACTGCATACTTGTCTAGTTTAATGGTGATGTGTCTCGTTTCGTCAGGTTCGAGGAACACCTTCTCAAACGCTACAAGCTCCTTCTCTGGCCTTGGTAAGCGGCTCTTCTTATCGTGGACATAGAGCTGGACGATTTCCGAACCGGCACGGGACCCGGTATTTGAGATGGCGAGTGTGATTTTAATATCGCCGTCGGCGGTAAGAGTCCTTGTTGAAATCTCGGGCCGGCCGTACTCGAATGTCGTGTATGAAAGACCGTGGCCAAAGGGGAACAGCGGCTTGATCTTGACATGGTCGTAGTGTCTGTATCCCATGTAGAGGCCTTCGCCGTACAAGACCTTGTGGTTCTCACCAGGCCAGGTGTGCCATGCTGGAGTGTGCTCGATGCGCTTCGGAAACGTGCTCTGTCCACAGTCAGCCATTGTTCGACTAGTTAAGTCAAAGTCACTTACTGGGAGCTTTCCACTTGGGCTGTGAACGCCAAACAAGACATCAGCCAGGGCGTTACCCGCCTCTTGTCCTTGGTACCAACCCTGAAGAATGGCAGGCACCTGATCAACCCATGGCATATGCACTGGGCTGCCGGACTGGTTGACCACGACAGTCCGTTGGTTGGCCGTAACCACGGCTTCAATGAGCCTGTCCTGGTTTCCATCGGCAGGAAGGTCCATCGTCTGACGATCATATCCCTCAGACTCCCACTCGGCGTCTACTCCCACTATAACAATAGCGACATCTGCCGCGCGAGCCGTCTTAACCGCCTCCTGGATGTAGTCCACCTGGTCTTGCTCCTTATATCCGATACGACAGCCTCCATACTTGTGCGTTATGCCAAACTGCTTCTGCTTAGAAATAGGACGGAGTTCGTTGGTCATTTCCACGCGAAGTTCGATGGCTTTGTCGGCTTCCATATCGACTTCAACGAGGTAATCAATCGAGCCATCGAACATCGCCTCGCCCTCTTCCGTCCAGTCCCACAGATCGAGAACCAACTTTCCGTCAACGAAAAGCTTTCCAGGTCCCACGCTCATGAAACTGATGGTGTGTTTGCCTGTCGTCTTGGGCGTGAGATATGTAGTAGCCACGGCAGACCATTCGGGGCCGACCTCGTTCAATGGCGCTGAATCCCATAGGTAGAGATCTGTGTTAGTCCTGCGCTGCTTGACTACTGGAATACCCTCAAACTTATCCCCCGCAAACCAGTCGATGTTGACGCCAGGCTTGCCCGACTTTTCAGTACAGTACTCGGACGCGATGGGGAGCCACTTGTGGATGTGACAGCCTTGAGCAAACGAGACTTTCTGCTGCGCGGCTTTGCGGATGCTATCGAGCGGGATGGTGTTATAGTACGGGTTCAGACTCGCGCTGCCTCCACCACCAGCAATATGTCGATTGGCGTTTGGTCCGATGACGGCGACTTTGGTGGTCTTGGGACAGAGCGGGAGAATGTTATCATCATTCTTGAGGAGCGTGAGGCCTTCGTGGCCGGCCGTTCGGATCAACTGTCTCGTCTCCTCGCGATCATCTTCTCGCTCTGGCTCCTCTGGTGACATATCACCTCCCTTGAGCCTTTCTACCAACGTAAGAACGTTCTCTGCTGCCTGGTCAATGTCTTCCATCGAAATGCGCCCCTCGTTGGCTGCAGTAACGAGCTTGTCCAGACGCCATTTCGAGGAGTAGGGAAACTCGATGTCGCAGCCTGCTTCTACGGATTCGATTGATGAGTTGACGCCGCCCCAGTCTGAAACTACGGTTCTATAAGAAGTCAGAGAATGCTTGATGCTGGTGAGATGGGCTTTATTTTACCCCTCATATCCCCATTCCCCGCGAAGGATGTCCTTGAGCGTGTGCCTGTTCATATCAGCATGGACGCCATTGACAAGATTGTACGAAGACATGACAGCCCATGGATTAGCCTCTCGAACTGCGATCTCGAACGGTTTCAAATAGATCTCACGAAGAGGCCGTTCAGTGATGAGAGAGTCTATCGTCAGTCTGTTAGTCTCCTGCTCGTTTCCGACGAAATCTGTCCAAACCATTAGCACGTTTGCTGCCAAGTATACTACTAGGGGTGTTTACGCTTGATCGTAGCCGCAACGCCTTTATCTTGAAGGCCCTTGATATACTGCGCTGCCAGTTTTCCAGTGAGAAGGGGATCTTCAGAGAAGGACTCAAAGTTACGACCGCCAAGAGGATGGCGGTGCATACAGACCGTTGGAGCCAGGAGCATCTCGGCTGATCGAGCTCGAACCTCGAGCGCTAGATGCTGTCCAACTTGATATAGGAGATCTTTGTTCCACGTAGCAGCGAGTGAAATGCCACAAGGGAACAGTGCGGCCTGTGGAGTTTAGTTACCTGTTAAAGATGGGTGAGCAGCTCTGCTACTGACCTTTGTGCCGCCGACAAAAATACCACCGCGTGCTCCGTTGGGACCGTCAGTTGTTTTGACTGAAGGAATTCCCTTTTCGGGGATGGCCTTTGTCCTCCAGAAGTCTGCGGCTGTGAGTAGCGAGACCTGGAAGGGTTAGTGAATGCCCGCCCAAATATTGGTGGTTGCTATGCCTTTTCTTCCAAGCTCAACTGCGTCAGCTTTTCCTTTGCTGCGGATCGAGTGTCTCGGAGATGCTGGATCTTTTGCTGAGGGCTATATGGTGTAGAGAACTCCGTGTCTGGAGTTGAAGGAGTGTTTGAGTCGTTCATTGTGTCGCTGTCGATACCAGAATGCCACGAAAGATTGTATGTTAATCCTGCTATGCCGGCTCGAGTTCTGATATACCAAGTGAACGAAGACTCAAAGCGAACGCACAAGCAAGTCGAGCCGAGGCACACTGCACCAAAGCAAGAAGAGTGTGTATCAACGGAACCCAAAGTGATAGCTGGGCTCACTTATACGGTATGCGAACAAGTACGAGCGCGGCACGTGGGGTCATCTGCTGCTGAGCAACATGAGGCAACGGGATAAGCAAAGCACAACACACGGGGAGCAGAGCTCGAGATCGCAGGGACAAGGGTTATGTCGAGATAGGCATTTTCACTAACACAATAAGCAGTAAGCCTATGAGGGCGGGCGCTGTTTAGACGGCCGGCTGAACAAGCCGATGAATCCAATGGGGAATAGATTCTAGTGTTTCAAAGACGACGTGCAGATGGACGGGGAGACATGTTAGACTTGGTCGGTATATACGGACCGTGAGAGCGGAGACGACGCCGGGGCTTCCGGAGGTTGGAGATGGAAAAAAGATAAGAGGCACATGGTGCACGCAGTGAGTTTTTCACATGTTCTCTACGCAGGCGAAGTTGAGAATAACATCTTGTCTCGACGTCTTATCTATGATCTCAGCTGAGATGGACTCCCCTCATGGCGAACCCGCAGGATGATCCTCAAGACCCGACAACCTGGGAACATCTTTCCCACACTCGGTGGGCAGACTGCAGCTCCAGCAACGAATCGGGAAATATTGTCGTCGCCAAGGCGTACGGTTTGTCGGCCCGCAATTCCCGGCGTCGGCCGGGGCGCACCGCCGGAGACGGGAGAGCGAGAGCCGGAGAAAAAAAAGAAGAAAGAAAAAAAAAAAAACGTGACTTTGAGAAGCCAAGGGGTGCTTTTCGTTGTAGTTACCGGATCTGGAAATTCGGCATTTGGAGGACATCGGGCAAGGCTTAAAGAGGATGAGGACATTTAAAGAGCATCTGGTGTTAGAAGGGGTTTTTTTGAAAGAAGCTGATAAAACTGCCGATATGCATACGTGCGTAGGTCAATCTATAGGGTCTCTTCAGGTAAAGCAAGTTAATCAAAACTCTACAGCGTTTGTTGATATTAATCCATAGGGTAGGGAACTGACTGGAATGCAGCTTCAGTGTAGATTATGAGGTGGTAAACTTTACCGTCTGTATCAGATTAAATTGCGGACATATCCATTAAAAATCAGCAATATCCTTTTTTTGCCCCGAGAACATTGCTTCTGCTGCCTTTTTTATATCGTAGGGTCCGGCTCGATTAATGGATCCTCCGCCGGCTCCGACTAAAAGGGGCCGGCTCGGGGCTCGTAGCTGTCGGGAAGCTTCCGCCTGTGCACGCCGACATCCGCACGTGGTGGCCGATGATTGACACTCGTCATTCTCTGCAGCATCTCACTCAAGTCAACAACTCACTCGAGGCTATCATATATAGAGTTTGCTGCATATTCATTGCCATCGTCGTCACAGCACGTGCACGACAGACCCGCTGCGGCAGACGCGAAAAATGCTTCGCTCAACAACAAGCCGCTCAAACTCGGAATACTCCCTCCAGGACCTATCCAACCGTCCCGGCTCTCGTCTACGCCATTGTCAGTCCTCTGATGAGAATGAGAATGAAAACAGCACAGACTCAGGTCCCCGAAACAGCAACACGTCCGAACCCCCGGAGCCGCGTGGAGAAGGGTCCGCCGTGCCGCAAGCCGGCCATGACACTGATGTGCCGGGCAAGGCCAGGACGCGGCTGGGCAGGTTCTGGCTGGACTATGTTAGCTGCGAGGTTGAGTTCTCGGCCGCGAGGGATCATCTAGGTATGTGCACCGATGAATGGGACGCCAGCTTGGGTGAGATTGGAGGAAGAACTTGGTCCCTTTGGCTAGGGCGCTGGAAATGTCTCTCGTGACGTTCTCTTGTGATGTTCTGTTCAGGCTGTTGGACGCGGAGATAGATCGTTGGGAGGCTTCATGTGGATGACGCTGACATATGTCTGGTGTTATACACCCACTGATGAGGGCCATGTGAACGGCTTCACTGTCTGAACTTACAAACACTTACTAACATGGCATCCAACAGCAAACGAACGGACGTTTCTTGGCTATCTACGCACATCGGTCATGATGTCCATGTTCGGCACATTGGTCGCCCAGCTCTTCACCCTGCGTAACGAGGGCTCTCATACCGACGGCTTCGGCTACTTTCACACGGGGAGACCTCTAGCAACGGCTTGCTACGCCTTCTCTATAGGGACAATCCTTCTAGGCGCTGTCCGAACGTGGAGACATCAGCGTACTATGATGAATGGAAAGGCGCTAGTTGGAGGCTTCGAGATTCACGTTTTGGGGATGTGCAGCATGGCGGTATGTCACACCATCAGATTGCGTGATAGTTGATTAACTTGTGTAGTTGCTTTTGGTGTTCTTTGCTTTTCTACTCACTATCGATGTTATCAAGGAGGATGCCCCTAAAACTACCACATCCCCTTGACCTACAGCCTCTGAGATGCGTGTCGGCTTTATTCGGGTTCAAAAAGATCAACACACGCAAATGGCACATTAAGGAACAATCTACACAAAGCGTAATACACAAAAGAAAAAAAAGAAAAATTCCTCCTGGTAACTACCTCCCCTTTCTCACTCCCTCTCACGCTTCCCCTTGTCATTCCCCTTGTTGCGAACTCTCTGTTTGTGCTCTTTATAAACTCGCGTCTTCTTAGGAGCCTTGGCGGCCGAGCGCCTACATGTTGTTTGTTAATGCTCAAACTAATACGAGAAAACAGGGAATACATACTTGATCTGCTTGGACCCAGTCTGGATCTCGACAACTGCGTCTATACGTACCCTCATGCTGCCACCACCCACGCGTGAAACAACAGACAGTGACAGCTCAGATATCCCTGAGTCTGATCTCGCGGACAGACTATCCCCGGCCTCGACGTTTGGGCTTGTGGCTTTAGCTGGATGAACGTCTATGGACTTGGGGCTGAGGACAGGCTGCAGCACAGGAGTACTCGGCACTTCTTGGCTAAGAGCTCTTGGATCGTCGACAATGTCCCAGCTAGAAGTCTCTGGAGAAGGTGATGTGTCTCTGGACTCAGACTTTTGTTTGTCTTGATCCAACATGACGGCGCCTAGTCTCATCATTCTGGACTCATGGCTCTCGTCATGCCGAAGATAGACCTCCATTGGTGCAACAACCGAAGGAGAGGATGGAAGACTGGGTGTAGGAAAGGGACAGCCAGATTCATGGCTAGCTTCCAGTGGTTCTCCGAACATCTGAAGCTCGAGAGGGACGAAGGGAGATCTAACAGGCTCCGGAGTACATCTGATTGCAAGTTCGTGTTAGTTTCTTATCAAAAGGTAAAGATTTGGAAGACATACCGCTTGTAAGTATTATCTTCGAGGCTTACACTACTATCCCGCCTAGGAACGTTGTTCACTCGAGCAGTAGACGCACACGAGCCACCAACGCCAGACAATAGATCCATGATGAAGTCTTGAGCAGGTAAGGAGAAACTGCACTGCCTCTGACAAAGAAAACATAAAACGCACGGAGCGAGCTGACTAGTTATAGGGCTTCCAATAAACAGCCAAGCCAGGAACCCTCCCGTTACCGACACAGAGGAACCAAGACATCCCGAACCCGAGCATCTGGGTCCGGGAGCCAGACTCGAGGCAACTGCCAACGGCCACGACACCCACTTGGACCCAGCAGTATGGGCCCCGTCTCTGCACCGGAATCACATCCGCGGCCGGGGCGAGGATAAACGAGCCAGGTTCGGGCCACCCGCTCTAGCGAACGAACCCGCTCGAGTGGTTCGCCAGGGCCGGCTTGAAACCCAAACTCTCGGCTCAACTCCATCTGATTTGCATTAAGCAAGGGAGTTGTTATCTCACCTGGGACGTTCTGGCATTTAAACCCGCGCAAGAGAAGCAGTGAGACGGAGCAGTTGACCACGTTGAGGATACCCTTTTGTGTAGCTGAGCAGTCATGTAGCAAAGTCACTTCCCACAGCTTCATGCCAGAACCAATCTGTCGGTAAAAGGGGCTTTCCCAGTGTTTGTCGTCATGGTGCCCGCCAGCCTGGTAGGGCGCAACCACACCGATGGAGCTGTGATTGGTGTCTAGCTGACTCTATTGGTTGGCTGGTGACTGGGTTGTGAGTGTGTCTTGAACCAACAGCCAACACCGCCTGTTTCATCAACACACGTAGGAGGTGATGTTGTGCAAAAGGACCTTGAAATCACAGGTGGACGCAACGCACTTTTCTTTTTTCTTACAGGGCTGAGGTTGTAGTCAGGCAATGTTGCTGATCCGTATACTTCTGAGTCGTGTTGAGTGAGTAGTCCTAGACTGTCCAAGGCTCTGCAACCAACTATGCAGTCACTGTCAACCACTCACTCACACATCTTACCCTTCGCTCATCACCACTAGACGAAACATCACATAACTACACGGAACACCGCTCTCTATTCCTACGCTTCAATAATGCGCTCAATGAATTCACCCAGCTTCTAAACTTTTGCCCCGAGCCTCTACCATTGCGCAACTCGCAACTTCAGTCTTCATCCAGGTCTTCTAACCCCCGGCTCTACCACCCCTGCTCCCTCAGTTGGGGGCCTCAAAAACTATAAAAAAAACCCTGCTCGCAGCCCCTGGCTATCGGGACGGCCCCCGACTAACTAGCCCATGCCACCTGAAGATCAGTATCGTCAAAGTCGAGAGTGATAAGAGACTAGAGAGGCAGGTTACAGTGCGTCTAGAAATGATGTACCATCAAGGTTGAAATAAGGTGATTCTGCCTCGTTGTCTGCCTCCACTCGGCATTGTTTGACTTGCAAGGGGGAAAGGTTGTGAATGTCCAGTCCAGCCTGCTGGAGCGGCGATCAACCAGCCAAGATCAAAGACCAACCAACTCTCCAAATCAATTCACTCATCACTATTCACACAATTCAGTACCATTTGGTTTTTGTATGAGTAAATAATCTCTTCGCTATATAATTGACTGAGCTGAAAGCACCGATCTTATCCCATCCCATCATGAAAACGCCAAACGAAATGCGTAGTATACTGTCCAGGAGCAATCAAGTAACAAGGGAAACGCCAAAAGATGCCGACATCTCCAATCTGATTTTGTTTATATACAGAAAAGAAAACAGACGCTTGAAGAAACAAACAAGCTGTCTTGTCATAGCTCGTCTCGGTCAACATCGAGATTGGGGAGCTGGAGCTTCCACCATCGCTTGCCGACGGGGAGACCAACCCAGACTCGGTATAGACGCTGAACTTCATATGAAAAGACGTTCCATCTGCTGCGTGTTAGCCTTTGCTTAAACATTTGAATGTTTGCGTCAACTTACAGTGCCTTTGGGGTGCGGAGCCAAGCTTGAAGAATGACATTCATTGCACCTCGGAATTGAGAGAATTCGAACTCGACGCGAGCCCGTAGAGTGTCGTCCTTGGGTCCCCTCTGTCGTAGCTCGATAAACTCCCTCATTGCATCATCAATCTGGGCATTCTTTTCAGCCTCAGCCACAAGCTTTGCGTTGTGCTCATCCTTCCTGTGGGTCTCCTCGAGCTCCTCACCAGCAAGCTTCTCCTCCATCATCTGACGGAACTGGCCAATGTTGTGGAGGGAGCTGCTGATACGGGCGTAGGTGTTGAAGAGAGCGACAAGCTCAGTGCGCTGGAGAGGGGGAACGTCTTCGCTGTCGTTATCGAGCTCGAAGAGAACCTTGAGAGCAGTGCCGTAGCCAGCGGTCTGGAGCTTGCCCCAGAGACGGCACTTGTCGCAGCCAACGCAGTCCATGAGACGGCTGACGTTGCGGAAACGGTTGCGGAAGTCCTCCTTCAGAGACGGACCTTCGCCATTAACAAACATGAGGGACTCATCAAAAATGTGAGGGACGCTGGCAGCTTTCTCAGTAACCTCGAGAACCTTTGCGCGGGTGGCGGCATCCTCTGACGCATCGCCCAAGCAAAACTTGTAATCCTGCTTCTGAAGATAAGGTCCGAGCTTGGCAATGGCGCGGGTCATGAGTGCGTAGTTGAAATAGACGTTGCTGATGCGATCGGGGAACTTGTGCAGGCGGAAATCGTAGCACGCCAAGTTGGGGTGCCACTCGCCAGTCGTCTGGTTAAGAAAGTTCCAGCACAGATGGGTGCTGATGCTGGCGTGCAATCCTGACATGACACGGTAAAAGACTCGCTTCTCAAGACACTCATCGTCTACCTCAAAGCCGGTGTTTGCGACAAAAGGAGTGTTGGGATTCTCCTGGCGGCGCTCCTCTAGCTGGGCCTGGCGGCCGGCTGCATCGAGAATCTGTTTAAAGTCTTGGGCGGCAGGGCCGTGCTGCCACGAAGACTGACCGAGATCGGCGGACTTGGGGAACGAACTCTTCTGGAAGCAGTTCTCTCGGTAGACGGCATCCCAGACCTGCTTGGCACCGTCGCCTGCGTATCCCGTGAATCGCTCGGGGTTTTTGACCAAGCTCACGTAATCTCCCTTTGAGCTGGCGCTCTCGTCTTCGGGAACACAGTAGTCTCGCTCGTCGCATTCGTCGTCGTATTCGAAGACACAGCTCTCGCCCACGTTCTCGCCGAGGCTGCCTCCAAGGGGCCGCTGAGGGTGCTGGCGCTGGGCCTTCTTGCCGGGGTGCTTAGCACGAGGACCCTCGAGCTTACCGAGTGCATGCGCGCGCCAGATCTCGGGGATGTCTTCTTCGTTGTCCAGGGTCTCGACAGCGCAACCAATGTTTCCGCACATGCCATTTTCGTCGTTCCAAAAGGGACACTTCTTGTGGAAGAGGTTTACTCGGTAGTGAGAGAAAAAGTCGGTGTTATGGGTAAGGTCGTCGACGGCGGGTTTAGTCTGGGTGTTGAGCCTGTCGAGGGTCGCATATGAAGCGCAGGCATCGCCAACGATAGACTTGGGTGAGATCTAGAGAGAGACATGTTAGCAAGTGTGACACTCAGGCTTGCGACCTACGCGCAGTGGCGTGGTACAGCTGGCAGGACGAGGTGGCGATCAACTTACATGGCATTCATCAGCAGAGCTCTCGCAAGAGCCCGGTGCAGCCCAGAGGGCAAACACAGAGAGATAGAACAGTCTGCTTGCAGATTTCATGGTGACCGAGTCTCTGACGAGCTCGAGGCTCTAGAAAGCAGAGTGAAGCGACGGGCCGGCGCGTGGATGGCAGGGTACGCAAGTTGTGGTATAGTACAGGGTGATAGACAAAGAAAGTAGTATTTCTTCAAAGACTTGACTTGACTTGATTTCACAATCGCCAGCGAGTGAAGGCGACAGAGAAAGATAAAGAAGTAAAAAGAAGAAAGAAGACGCCCAGTCTCGAAAGTTGTCGTTTAGTTGTAGAAGAAGCGACGTATCAAGGTAAGATAAAGTGGGTTGACGGCTTCGGCGGGCAGCGATGGGTACTTTCCCCAACTGGGTAAGGTGTGATTGAGTCTCGAACGGTAGATTGTACCTTTAATCTTTAATTCAGGGCCGTCAAACAAGCGACGTCGCAGACAAACTCGGACCAAGAAGGATAGCGGAGGTGAGGTTATTTACCATTAACAAGTACCAAGTACTAACTTAGCGGAAAGAAAAGCTGAGAGTAGGGTGTGTTATAAATAAATAAACATGCTCGCATGAGAACTACTCAAGCCACTTATAGTACGGAATACTAAAAATGCCACGCTGGCTATTGACGTACTGTAACAGAAAAACCCTCCGACTTCCGGTCCGGACGAATTTTGAGGCGAAGCAGTTATAGTATGGTTCTAGAATCTGTCAGAATTGCCTCTTTTGTCGTATGCCACCTCAATCATCAATACAGTATATGTAGAGAGAGACGTTAGAGACAGGGTATTAAATAATAGTAACTGGATCTTGTAAGAATAATTGTCAACCCTTTTCAAGATGCTAGTGACGAGAAAATGCATTCTTCAACCGGAATACATCAACTCATCATACACAATCGTAGACACTCATCTTACCACAAGTGTGTGTAAGTGAAATGTGTCCAAAACCACCAATTACCAAGCAAATCATCTGAGCCGATTTACACAGGTAGTAAAAGCATAAAGCCAAGCACTAACGGGTTTGGGCAGCTGCGGACCAACATCAGACGATCTGCCGAGTTCCAGATGGTCCCTGATCGTCTCATCCCAGGACCCTCGCATGTGCGTTACTGGTAGATGCATGCATAAATAAGACTTGCTTTCGTAGGTATATTCAAGACTGACTTTTATTTCAAAAGGCATATGTTAAAGACTCGAAAGAGTCTTGTCTAGCATTACTGATTAACCGTATGTACACCCGAAGCATTCCCTTAATTAGGTAGTCCATCCAACCACGACCCTCGTATGACATTCTCCCTCGTTCCCGCTATTTTCCCACCTCTCCATTTCTCTCTTGCTGTTTCACGATTGTGGCGCATCTACAACCACAGCTCTGGAATCAGCCACTGTCTGTGGTGGTTCACGGGTAGTTGGCCGAAAGCCACACATTATCGTCTCGGCTGCAAACCATCGAGGCCTTGTTACTGTACTCAATATTGGCTGTAGCCTGTATATGTGATGCGAATCACTACGGTGCTTAATCGATCATGTTTGTTTGCCTGTTATTATGCGATGCTGTATACCTTCATCTCCCACAAGTAATCCTGCACCATCTCCTCAGTAACTCGATACCAGGCCCCCCATCGCCAAGCCCATTCTCCCATCATGCGCTCGTAGAAGGGTATCACTAACGAGTATGTCCCTCCATTTCCCCTTGTATCACGTGCCAGATGCAATGCCTTCATCCTTGACCCAATGCAAACGGACCTCCTTCTCGTCATCTCCCCTCAAAGTAGCCCCAAATTAGAGACATTCAAATAAACACGTCAGAAAAAAACAGCAAACACTTGTCGAAATGCCCAACCAAACCAAACACCGACGCATTTCCGGATCGTTCCAGATCCAACTCCGTATTATAGCGTATACATGTCTTAGTCGTTAGGGCATGAAGGATCCAACTCGCGGCTCCATCATCCACCCGTTCCGTCTTAGCATCCCTTCCACTCGCTCTGCCGCCCGGACAACCAATCCATGGTCCATGCGTCATGCAATAGACATCGACCCAACAGACTGGTAAGAGAGCCTCCCTTTACATCTCGACAGGGAATGGCGTATCATGATACGGCACAACAAGACAGGGCCGGCCATCGAGCACTGAATGGGATATTGCGAGCGTGTTGAACCAATAAAGTATCTTTTTGCTTCTCTCTTTATATCACAACTTGCAGACCGTAGAATCGCGAGACGTGCGAACCTCGGTCTGAGCTTTTAGGTATGGCACCGGCAAACGGGCGCTGTGCGGTCAATATGTATAATACATTCAAGGGGAAATCTGAGTCGTGTAGAGCCTGGTCGATTACTGAGGTGGTTGAAAGTTGAGTGGTCGCCTAAATTCATGTCAGTCATCTCAGAGGGGCATGGAACGTTCAAATCCCTGACGATGGGATCGGCATAGTAACATACTTGAACAGAAGAATGTGTGGTTCTGGCTCATGGACTTCGTAGTGCTCCCATCCTAGACTCTGCAGAGCTGTTAGTTCCGTTTGCTTCCAATGCCGTCGCCCATTTGCCAACGGTGGAGGCGCAGTTTGGCAAGGGCGTGATGTCGTACCTGAGTAATGCCAAGAGCTCGCCATTCCTCCTCCCACAAGAGCTTGAGAGTTCCCTTGGCGGTATCGTGATAGTCCTTGGGAATGGCCTTGAGCATGGCTTTGGGTAGCTGAACATGACGGTATTCATATTCGCTATCCGAGTATCGGGCAGAGTAGTGGATGGAGTCGATGAACTCTTCTACGCGGGCGCGCTCCGAGTCTGACAGAGGACGGGGCGACTTATTCCGGCGGGTGGTATCGATGTCGAAGGGCATTTTGGCGTATGAGGGCGGTCCTGTTGCTTGTTGAGATATTGATGAGGGGAGAGGAGAGCTCCAAGTGTCGAGGGTGCGGGGAGGGGCACAAGAGCTCGGCCGATCGATTGGTGAGGGCGGGTCAAAACACAGTCCGTTTGTACGGCGTGTCCCCAATGCGTTGCGAGATAAATGCTGGATCTGTTCTGTCTATGTTGCTGTGGTGTGTGTTGAGCTTGATGAGACGAGGCAGGTTCAATCTGGATCTGGGAATCTTTTGAATTATCACGCGAGATCGGCGGAGGAAATCTTGCAGCGCGAGGTTGGGTTTCGGAGGCGGTCAAAGATTTCCCGGGGTAGGACTTGAACGGAGACGAGGGGTCGTCTGGAACCGGGTTGGCCTCGGTCGCTGAGAAAACAGGCGTTCAAAAGGAAGCTTGCGCCGAGGGGTGAGCTTCAACAGGGTTATGTTTTGGGGAGAAGGCCGATGAACGTAAAGAGCCGATCAGAAAATCAAGATAATCTCTTGGGAAAAGATACGATCGGAACGGAATGAATCAACAAATCCTTGCGAAGAGAAGTGAAGAGGAAGACGATGTTGAGCAAAGAGAAGAGGAGGAAGAGTGTGTGAGAAGGGGAGAAAATAAAAGATTTTGGTGATGGTGTTGAGGGTGACGGGTTTTCACAAGGCAATGGCAATGGCACCAACGGCGTTCAGAGACGGAAGGAGCCTTGTGGTGGGTGGCCAGTGGGCGATGATAGGTGGTGGGAGAGCCCGGGCGGGGTGGGCACTTCAGTCACTCGGCGTAGCTTGAGAAAGTAAACAAAGATTCAGCTCCCAAGCAACAGCACAGCAATATCAATATCAACTCAACATCCAATGTCCCGCTTCTAATCTTCTAATAGGGTACCTTAACGAAAAAAAAGTCATCAAATTACCTTTCTCTTGACCTCAACTCCAGCATGATGCCTATTTGGGTAATATGTGGCTTTGTCTGATCAATCTTGTTTCTCTTCAAGTGACAGCGGCTCAAGCATAGCCTCCACCGTGTCTCTCTGATGCTGCCCTTGGAGTCTGAGATAACAGTCATAGCTTCTGTTTATGTGAAACCCCTCATGTCGTTCGTTGTCTTTCGTCACCTCTGCCCCTCCAAAGCTCCGTGATCGACAGCCTTTTTGGTCACTCACGGTCACAGGGATCTCTCCAGGGACTACTGTACGACCGTTGGGTCCCCCGGCTTCACAACAAGTCTCTCGTTTCCGAGGCTTTACCATGACCGTTGCCAGCCAGCCTCCCTTATTTAGAGGTCCGTGCTCTAGCTAGCCGTGCTAGTTTCTAATTGATTGATTGGCGTCTATTCGTGTCGGTTATGGTTTGTGAAGCTATTCATGCAGTCATAAACAGTAACGAATAGCTTCAACTGGCATTCTTTTTCTCCCTTGACTATTTCCCAAGGACTGTGCTGATAAACCGTTGAAATTAAAGCACGTGGCACCCACACGTGTCTTATTAATGTCATCCCGTGCTTAAGCTATCTTTGCACTCTCATCTCTGAGATTTCTCCCGTCAGATGTTGAAGCCCACAGTCTTTGCTGAAATAACGGCCTCATTTTGCATTCCCACACTTGGCTAGCGGTATCCTCTTCTCAGCTTCCGATCCTGCCTCGTCAAAAGTACAATGTCACGTCATGAACGATGCATGATGTCACATTGTTCTCTTTTTGTCCTGCAGTCTCTCCGGGCATCCGCTCGTTCGATTGACATTGCTTTTGAGCTGCCCTGTTTCTCTTCCCACGAGCCCGTGGAACCCCGGCTTGCATTTCAGCTAGATGCTGCAGCTCTTGTCTCAAATACCGCTCACTGGGCCCGTAAAGCTTTCAAGTCTCAATCGGTCCTCGGTAGCCTGGAGCAACCCGAAACTTCCATGACCCATCTTCTAGAACGATAGCCGAATCTCAGCCATCCCGGGACAATCCGCCCGTTTCACTCGGGCAGTCCGGCAGACTTCAAATGACCCTGTTTGTTTTGATGTTCATGTTGGCGCTGCCTTTACCTGCTCCGGCTAAACGACTGCGCATGGCGAGCGGTTGCATGCTGTAAACAATGACGCGAAACGAACCTTGGCATTGTCATGACTTAAGAAAAGACGGAGATTTTGTAGGTGCACCACTTCGACCTGTGTCCTTGAGAGCAATGTGATTCACCGCGTTCCCAATCTTAGCCTTGATGCCTGCAACGTTGATCTCCCACTTGCGTATGTCGTCAAACTTGGGCTGTCTGAATAACTTGAGCGTCTTGAGAGACATTTCATCAGCTGGTAGGTGGAACGTCCAGCCAATAGATATGTGGAACGCACTTCCCACTGGCTCCTTTGCATTCCGTTGATACAAAGCTGGTTGGCCAAAATGAGTTACGACTGCATTACTTCGCGTCAACAGGGTTGTGAGCTCTGGGTTTAACGGCCTTGCTGCGTCTTTGCTGTCGGTCTCAGGGTTAGGGCCACTGGCGACACGAAGAATGAGAAACGTGCGGTCGGAGTCTGGTGATCTATACCACGCGAGTCCTCGTGGTCGAACGACAAAGGGAGCGACACCACTGTTGTTGAAGGATTCTGTTATCTTGTCTAGGAACTCATCTTTGTTCCCTGTGGTAAGAGATAACGGCCGGGACAGACTGATATGCAGTGGCAGAGGCGAACCCAAATCACTGGTCAAGAAATTGTAAAGTTTGATCTCGCATGATACCTGTTCCTCGATATCGGCCAATAAGCTTGTCAGCAGACCATGCTGTGCATTAGAAGGATGCCCTGATGTTTGAGTTAGCAGTGGAGGATGCAAAGCAAAGTTGGAGCTTCGGACTCACACTCGGTATAGACGTGACTGGGCCAGTTACCAACTACGTGAGGAACTTGACGCTTCCGTCCATGGTGCAGGCTTGGATCGTCGACAACACTCTGGCGAACAGTGGAAGCGTATAGATCATGAAAGGTATCGGGTAACGGTGGCATGGATGAAGCCGCAACGTCTTTGGTTACGGAATGGGCATTTCCATCTGTAGCCCGGGAGGAGTGGGCCGTGATGCCGTTGACCCCCTTACGACGCTTGACCTGGTGGGATTCGGAGCCGGAGCTCTCGTCGGCAGACTCGGAGGACGAATAGTCAACGAGGGCCATTGGTTCAGCCCGTTATCCCGTAAGACCGGAGTTATACGTCATGAATACGTAGTTCCGTTATCAGTGATGTGATTGTTCTAGAACCCGAACTCGGATGGAACTGGATAGACGGCCTTTGTTGGTGAACTTGTCGTTCGTGTTTGGAGAGTGCTGACCATCACACGCGGCAAATATTCCGATGAAGTGGGGGGGCGGTGTTAACGATACGTCCCCTAGCGTAAGGTAGCGGCTGAGACTCAGTGACGACAGTTGGGTTTGGTAGGTGAGCAGGTGAGGTAGTGAGTGTCTTTCATTTCAAGCCAAGCACATGCTCAGAGGTGTTCGATGACCAATATTCATGATGTTTGCTGCAATTTGCTGATAAAATTATCTGCCGTGCCTGAGCACTTAACGTTGGACTGCAATGGCAAGATCCGACATCCGCGTATCTACATGTGCCGCTGATCAAGTAACGATGTAGGGTAGCAATCGCACGTCATGGTTGATTACCATACCTACGGTACTGTAAGTTAGTTGCGTCAGTCGTGTGGCTAAGCCAGCAAGAGTTTCTCGGCTGTGATGTACATTGGACGATTTAGAGATGTCTCTAGGTTAATGGAATGGTACGTTGAGTATTTAGCCCAGTAAGAGATATCAGCATGAACAAAGGCATCAATGCAAGTGCTTGCATGTGGTGAAGATAGCGGTCTGTAATATTTGTGCATGAGCATTGGCTTAATCTGCTGGGCCTTTATTGAGGTGGCCAGGGCGTTTGGTCTGGGACAGCTGTCACCTTTTCCCCGAGGAGCGTTACTTTAGTCTCTGAAACATGAACGGGAAGCCATTCTATTGGAGAGTCAGCATTGTTAAATCACCCGGCTTTTGGACCAAGAGGTACTAGGTAGGTCCCTTCAAGCAATAATACTGTACATACTGTAAGCAGTTAGGCGGGACCCTTTATGACATGGATAGTTCACAGCATGCAGAGCAAAGACCAAGCTAGGTACTGGTTTTGTTTTGCTACATCAGGTGATGGGAAGATGGCGAGGTTTCCCTTGTCATGCATGCACGTTCGACCTGGGCATTCATCTTCGACTTGTTTATGCTAAAGCCTATGCTTTGCTATACCATAATACCTGCTCACTTGGCGAAAGTATGATTCGTCTTTGACACTTATGGACGCGCGTTGAGACATGGAAACCTCGTGTAGCTGACGTCGTCTTGAACTGTTGTCTTCCGAACGAGCCGTGATTGAGAGGACAGACAATAGGGAAGCCGATCGACCCAGAGAAGCAGAGAAGTGACATTGGCGCCTCATGCGGGACCTGACGGGATGGATTGAAAGAAAAAAAAGAAAAAAGCTTGAGTGTGACAACTACCGGTACTGTACCTAATTTGGGCCCCTCCCTCCATATTCCCCTCCCCAACCTGAAGGACATAAACAGAAACCAAACACCTGGAAAGTCCCTTATTCGCCAAAGAGGCGTCAATAGTGTTCGAGCCATGGGCGGATAGAGCGGCTGAACTTTGAATGGCGTGGACAAGTTCGTGTTTAGGGGGAGCTTGAATTAAGTTAGCAGTTGGATCACGAGGCTTGGGAACAACCCCCGCTATGGGAGTGTGAATGGGCGCATGATGAGCGGAAGGGGACGAGACCGCTCTACCTCAGAGATCTACGGCCCTACCTCCACAGTGCCTCATTGCACCTGCCTCGCCTCGTACCTGCCGCACACCTCACCTTACGTAGGTACCGTACGGAGTAGGTAGCTTAAGAACTGGAAGGAACCTTTGTTTCTTTTAGGCTGTGCTGTGCTGTGCCTTCCTTCCTCAATAAATGAGCTGTATCTCCTCCCACCTTTTGTCCCTGTCCCATTTCTCCCCATCTTTGTCCCTTATACCAACTTCACATCGACTACCTACCTACGGTACACTGTCGCTTTAACAAACAAACCCTTCACGACCTTGTCTGAACACCACCACGTTGGATTGTATTGGAGTAAAAGAAAAACTCAACCACCGACATCTGCGACTACGCACGCCTACCTTGTCGCTTGAAGCCCGCAATCGCTCTCGCAACCCTTCGCTTCATCCATCATCTCGATCGCCATTGTCGACTCGACCCTTGACCATCGTCTTGCCTCACCCGACCCGGCCGACGAGCGTCTTACCTGCGACTCAATAACACGCCAGAAACTATTTCTTCCCTTCACATCTTGTCGTCTGCCCCAATGAAGGATTCAACTGACAAGCAATGGGTGAGTTTTGGACCCCTACTAGAGCTAAGACAGCTCTTGGTACTTTAGTCAATGCACATCATGGCCCAGTCTTTTCCTTTTCTGTTCCCTGGTCAGGGCCTGTCGCTTTCTGTGCGCTTCCCTGCCCGACGTCATCCCAAGGCTCTCACTGTGATGGGAAAAGCGTCAGGGCTCCAGCAGGACCCTTTACCACTGTCTTTGTTGCGTCAATGCCGATCATTGTTCTCTGGGATGGGGATTGACGTTGCTTGGTTCTTTTCTTGGTACAAGCCAAACAGCCAACCAAGCAACTTTATTCATACGTACCTTGTACCATAGCCCCCAGTCCACGCAAGCTTGATGACGTTCATTCGAAAGACTGCCCGACTTAATACCTTTGCTGCGCATTCACTTCATCCTCTTTTTTTCATCCTCTTCAATAAAAAAGCCTCCTAACGTTAATCTCATAGGCCAAGGCTTATATCCTCGACCCATTGAACGATATTGAACCAAATCAAGACACCGGCATCGGCGCATCTCACAGCCTTTCTGCTCAGCTTCGGAACATCTCTCTTGAAAGCTCAAGCTCAAGCTCAAACTCAAACCCAAGCAAGGGCCGTACTTCTGAGCGCCAGCATAGGCACAAATCAAGCCGTAGACATCGCCACGGCAGTTATCCTACTCCACCGACATCTGCTAGCCCGACCCGCGATAGCTTCCACCCCTCAAACCCTTTCTCAGACGCTGCCGCTTCGCGACGTCAATCTTCAGTCCCGTCTGTGTCTGTGTCCCCTCCGACTTCCCCTGCCGGTCCATCCGAGCCCCGTCGTGGTCCATCCAGCTCTGCCGTGAACCGTTCAGCTAGTGCACGGGTTCCTTCTTCACGCAACCGACCTCAAGTTTCGCATAATCGAAGCTTCAGCGTTAGCAATTGTGGAATCTCGCGCCAGGGTTCATTGATTCAACGATACCCAGGCGATATGTCTCACCGTCCTCTCGATATCCTTAGGAAGGAGGCTCGCGCAGCCGATCGCGCGCCCCATCTGCGACGCAAGCAAATGCCCATGACAGACACCATTGATGCTCTGGATACCATTGGCGGCACGTACCATCATGGTGGACCCTACGATGCAACTCTCGCCAGCCGCAACCGCAACAAGTTATATTCGCCCGTTGCTGCTGTCGAGGAATCCAATCGCGAAGCTCTTCGCGCCACACCAAGAGAGAACATTCAGGACTCTCTTCAGAGAAAGATGCCGCTCCAAGGCACCGCTGACATTCCAAGCGGCGAGCAGGACTTTAGTGGCAACACCATCAACTATGAGGAGGGTGCCGATCTTATGAGAGAGCCCGACGCTGTCGGTGGCGCGTACAAGCGATACGATGGTATTGTAAGTAAACAAGTCATGGAATATGACCACACTGAACGCAGCTAATTCTAGCAGAAATACCACCCTGATGATCTCAAGGGCAAGGGAGAACCCTCTTACACTTATGAGAAGGATCTCAAGGAGCAAAAGCGCATCCGTCGGGGTGAACCTGTCGAATACGAACTTTCCTCAAACATCAGAGGCAGCCAACGGCCGCCTCTCAGCCACAACAGAAGCTTCAGCGAGGATCCCCGATCGACTCCCGAATTTTCCAACGGTACCGATCTTCGCCGCAACAACTCGACAGGTCGTCACCGCCTGAGTGATGGTCTGCGACGACGTTTCGGCAGTATTCGACGTAAGAAGGTTGGAGAAGTCCAATAAACGACCTGGGTACTGCGATACCGCTTTTTGATTACTAGCTGGATTGGTATCGGCGTTATGTGGCTTTTTTATAGGATTTATGTATGTATATGAGAAGGATTCAATATGGCTTTACTGGGGGCAGCGACGTGTATACACTGGTCAAGACTTGATGATGGGATGGGTACAATAGGCTATATACTTGGGCAAGACCTGTTCAGATTTATGACGGAAACAGACGTAGGAAAAAAGAGATGGTTAGTGTACACTTGCTTTTTAGTTGACAGTAGACAAAAGTCTTCATACGGCTGAGTTACCAACGTCTCAAATTGACACACTTACTTGACAATCAACGCTTAAACGAGCCATGTCGTAGACTGGAACAGGTTTAATTGTTAACCATAATATTGTTCTATACCTTGGTTTGAAAAGCTAAACCACTTGAATAATTTGTAATATGCCCAAGTTATATATCCATGAACCCTCTCCTCTTAAAAAATCATCATTCGAAACCCAAGACGACTCCCTAGAAATACGACATGCCACTCCATCCCAACACCCCCTCAAGCTCCTCTCTCAACTCCGCAACACCATCATAACCACCCTTGCCCGCAATCTCAGCCCTCTTCGCAGCACTCAACTCAGCCCACCTCGCCAACACAGCGCCGTCAACAATCGATCTCCCCGCAGCTGCCTCCACGCCAACAGGTCGTGTACCATCCGGTAGCCTGTGAGCCTTGGCGTTAAGACCGCCGTAGGGCGTCAGCGCGGGGAGCAGTTGGTTTGTGACGGACAGGAGACGACGGTAAGTCGTTTCGGGGAGGGGGATGAGGGTTGACAGGTGGCCGGAGGAGGAGGCGAGGAGGAGGACGTGAGACGGGTCTTGAGGTATGGGATGCGTGGGTGGTGTGGTGCGCGGGAGGAGAAGCGTTGTTGATGGTGGGTTGGGAGAGACGGCGAAGGATGTGCGGTGGAGAAGAAGATGGCCCTGAAGAGACTTGGGATCTGTCATGTTTGTCAGTACTGTTCAGTGATTTGGTCTTGTACTAGAAGGACTTACGCTCGGGGTTGAAGTCGAGAATGTGTAAATCACCATCTGCATCCACCGCAACAATAGCAAGATCTTCACCGTCGGGCAGGAAATCCGCTACCAACACCGGCAGTCGGCCATGGCTCTTACCCAGGACCTTGAAGGTATACGGCTCCTCTGTGTATCCGGCAAACCAGACACCCTTGAACGCATCGGCCATCAGACAGAGACCGGTGCGGGGAAGCTCGCGCGCGCTCGAGACGTGGCAGCTCATATCGAGGAACGCCACGGGGAGAAGCGAGCCGTCTTCCTTGAGACCTCTGACCATACACTTTTGGCCCTGGGCGACGAGCATGAGGCCTTGGGTTCCGATCTCGGATATGGCCGTCACGCCGCCGCGGGGAATGTCCTCGCGAGCGATAGCCTTGAGACGCCTGTTTGTCTCGGGCTTTCCGGGCTCGGGGATGACGGTTACGATGTCGAAGACGTGGACGCGGCCACGGATGGGGAGGTCTTCGCCCTTTGAGACTGCTGTGCCGACTGTGACGAGGAAGCGACGCTCCTTTGTGTCCTCTGAGATTTCGAGGTGCAGAGTCTTCATGCACTCGATGGATTCGCACGACTCGAACTCGAGGTCGTGGATGACGGTCCAGCTGACGGGGCTGATGAGCTTGAGGACGCCGCGGGGCATGGTTGGTGGGAAGGTGAGTGTTTCCTTGGCCCATTCTTTATGGTAGTCGTCGTCTCTGGGGAGCTCGAATGGCTCGCTCGTCATGCAACCTGCGATGTATGCGCCGGTTGGCTGATGGTAGGCGATGCCGCGGACATCAGAGCCCAGAGGGACCTTCTTGACCGAGACGCCGAGCTCGGTGAAGTTGGTATCGGGGGGGAGTTGGGTGACGCGCGCGATTCCTTCGTCGTCTGCGTAGATGAAGCCGCGATCACAGCCCTCAGTGTGGAATGTGCTCATGCCGCGGACGCCGAGGCCTTGAAGACCTATCACACGGGGGACACTCTTGCTGGACTTGAGGACGAAACTTGGCGATGGGCCGGGGAGGAAGACGGTGCTGTAACCGTTGACGTTGGCGCATGGCCGTAGAGGTACGAAGCGTGGTTGCTCAACGGTATCGTCCTGTTCTGTCTCGACAGGAGTAGTGGCTAGTGTCGCATTAGATGTCTTTTTGAAGGTGAGGGTGGTGGAGAGACTAGTCTCGCCGGCTTCTCTTGTGTGGCGAAGTGGTTCGTAGATTGTGAGGTCGTCGGTTTGGTTTCGGAGCTGATGATGTTAGAACATGTTTGTCTGCAAGGGCGTGGAAGAACTTACGATAAGGTATGGGGACTGAGATGTGGTGTCGCCGAGGTCAGCCACCAGTATCTCACGGAGGTTCTCTCGTGCTAGACCTCGTCGTAGCGTGTAGTCTGCTGAGAGATAAGGGGGTACGTAACAGAGACCTTCGGCAACATAGACAGGCTTGGAGAGATCAGGAATCGCGTAGACCTATTTAGTCAGTAGCTGCCATCGTCGAAGAGGTGCGAGACTTACATGTAGGGCACCGGTTGAGCTAAGCAGGAACATCATGATTTTCTCAGTCTCTGTACCCTTATCGCTGACGTTTGGCTGGAAAGCACCTCTGGTATCCGCATAGAGACATCCTGCGTGCCACTTGGTGTTCTGGAGAGTAGCATCCATCTTTTCCACCTCTTCAAGCTCATTATTAGTATCGATTTGTGCCAACAAGAGGCTGCTGTCGTCGCGGATGAGTAGTAGATAAGGGTCAGCAATGCTTGCGCTGGTGACCCTGGGCTCTGCGCCTGTTTCTTCATCGAGCATTGGCAAGATCTGAGTGAGACCGAGATCTAGAGTTGTAAGCATGTGCAAAAGCAGCTGACAGAACAAACTTACCTCCATCGTAAGATCGAACCTCGGACTTGAGGACTTGAATGATCCTCATCTGCTTGCCCATTGTTCCGGCTTCCACTGTGAAACCAGCTGCAGGGTCGAACTCGGTGTCCTTCAGAGTCTCGAACCCTGCGGCAGTAAGGGCATACACATCTGACGTCTCATAACCGTCGAGGTCGACCTTGGCCACAATCATATACTTATCATGCTGTCCAAACGTCTCATACTCGTTGCCCACGCCGACGTTCCCACCAAGTGCTTTGGGCATTGGCTTCTTGACCGACATTGTCCAGAAACCTCGTGCCTCTGGGAATTCGAATCTTCCAATGATCTTGGGCTGGATGTTTCGATTGAGTATGGCCAGCGACCCAGCCTTTCCCCGCCCGACAATGCACGCCAGGTGAAGGTCCGAAACAACGCCTTTTGACAGAGTTGCCTCCTCACTGTCAGGTAGGAAAGCTGCTTTTCCGGGAGTCAAATCCTTGATGGGAGCGATGCTGAGTAGGGTATCGTGAATACGGAAGCTCAGTTCGCCTGATTTGCCAGCCCCGTTCAGAGCCTGAGATGGTTTCGCAGCTGCAGATTCTGTACCGTAGAGATCATCGTCCTCGTCATCTTCGTCGTCAAGATCCAGGTCGTCCACATCAAGTGCAATATCCGTATCGATAAGACGAGGCTTCCGCCTCTTCTCCTGTCCCAACTTCCTTGTCCAGCCCAGAACCACGGAGTCACCAGCCTCGCTGCCCACAAAGAAAGCGTTTTTGCCTATTTTTGATGCTGTTGATGCCCGGCTCTTGACTATACTGCCGCCATTTTCGTCCGTAACCATTCTAACGCTGAGGCCAGAGACAGTTCGACCATCGATCAAGAATGATACTATTCCCAGTCGACCATCGTTAAGAACTAATAGCAGCTCACCATTCTCAATGGACAACTTGTCAATGACACAGTGTTCCAGGCGCAAATTCAGATCAGCCTGGTCTGTCAAACTGAAAGAGGTAATCTGTCGAGCCATTGAGTTCACAGCAACGCCATTGGCTTTGCCTGATTGATCGACGTGGATCAACTCGTTTTCTCCGATGAGCAACGCACCACCGACTGGCGCTGGTAGAGCGAGGATTTTGAACAGATCTCTGGGAAGGTCGGTAACCGAAAGGATGGTCGTCGAAGCTCGCTGCTGTAGGTCCAGTGTAAAGACCTTGTAAGTGAGATGGTCTTTTTGACCGAGAGAGTGCGCCCGCTCTTGGCTGGATGAAAGGATACCAAACGTCGGTTCTCTATACTCATGCAGAAAAGCGAAGTGCACGGGATGAAGCAGACTGGGGTCAAGGAGCGGAAGACGGAGGACAAAAGATGGTGTATACGCTGCTTCTAGTGTGTCGCTATCTCCATTGGCGACTGTAGTAGACTCCTTGACGGGTCGTGGCCCATCGAGATCCTCGTCCCAATCATCCATCTCCAAGTCTTCTTCCGTTTGTCGGAATGGCAGGATCGCGAGATTGCGCGAGCCGAATTGGAAGGCAGCGCATCGACTGCCGGGATCAGCCTCGAGGTAATTGACATATTCGTCAAAGGCAACCTCCCAGGGCGCACCGTGCAGCTCCTCTTTCTCGTAGTAGTGGATCGAGATTGTCTCCAAGGTGTTCTTCTCCGGGTCCCATACTGCTATGCACATCTTTGCAGCCTTGTACGCTAATAAGAGAGCCTCGCCTCCAGACTTGGAATGCTTCGTCTTTACCTTGGCCAAGCCTGTGACTGTACCGGAGAGCGGTAGCTCTGTAATGAGGACGAGCTTGGTGTTGTTTGTGCGATCGGTTCGGACCAGCATTGACTCGCCGCCGAGAAAGGAAGATTCGAGGCCATCGTCATCGTTTACGCGGTGATCAAACTCGGGTTCAGGTTTAGTGGCCTGTGCAGGCTGGTTCTCAGGATCGAATTCGGCAGAAATGGCCTTTGTTGTAAAGACTTGGAGCAAGGAGCCCTTTGCGACAACGAGGTTGGTGGCTGAAGCCGAGGTGAGAGAGATACTTAAAGAGTGTGTGACGGCTGAAGGAGCCGCAAGCTCGGTGTAGGCCTGCATTTCAGCGAGACCATTCTTTTGCGACCGAGAAATTGTTTGTTGGTCTTGAAGGTAGTTTCGCGATAGTGCAGTGTTGAATGTTTGACCCAAAAGAGTAGAGCTCAAGCTCCATGGCGGATAATCAGAGCGCCGTGTTCCGGGTCGTGTCTGTAATCACACCTCTCACCAAAAATAGTGAGCCAATAATGGGTCGTCAATTGAATATCTCCGGCAGGCCCCAGGGGTAAACATAAAGATCACGGGATATCCACTTAGGCGACGCTAGCGTATGAATTGCGTCACAAAAACATCGGCAGCTTCGAGCTCGAGCTTGGCCCAGGCCCTTTCTGAACAACCCTAAGTTAGACTGGCTACTGGGAATCTTGTTTTCTACGAAAGTTCCCTTCCTCTGATTGACCAGAGTCCACCTCATCGCTACACAGATCGTTTCTTCTCCTCGTTAGCGACGTCACCTTGGCGTCGATATATCCCTTTCAAATCCTCGACATCTGTCAAAACAAACGGCAGCGCCAAATAACCCAAGCCACGTCGCGACCTCATTTCTTTCGCGGATTCACCTCATCGTTGATCGTCATTTCCAACAGCTGCTTATATAGAAGTTCCCACACTCCAAGATGGCCCACGCAGGCCTCGTTCAGACCAGTCTGATCTGGGTCGCCTATGCCGTCGCCGTCGTTCTATGCTTCGCCGCCGCGACTATCACAACCTTCACCTGGCAGACTCCCCGCGAACGCTCCGCCATCGTTAGCATCGTCGCCATCGTTAGCTTGACATCGTTGCTTGCTACAGTTCTACTACTTCCTGTCGATATCGCTCTCGTCTCCGCGACTAGCTCTGCAGCCCTCGGCGCCAAGAAAGACTGGGCTACTCCCGAACGCATCGACAGCATTCTTTATACCCTAAAGGTTGTCTACTACAGCCTGTACAGCTTTGATGCTCTCCTTTGCTTGATTGTCATCCCCTTTGCCTACTTCTGGCATGAGGAGTACGATGAGATTGAGGTTGAGGAGGAGGGTCGAACCCTGGGCAGCCGCTTTTTGGCCGCGGCCAAATATACCCTCTTCTTCGTTGCGTTTGTCGTGGTTCTATTCTTGCTAGGCTTTTTTGTTCCCGCTGCTGGTGACAGCTCCCAGAATCACTGGGACCTCGACTATTTCAAGAAGCTAGTTGCTCAGAACCACGGCGAAAAGGCGCTGACCTTTGCCCTCGGCCTGTTGCTTACACTCGGCACTCTGCTTTACGTCGTGTACACCGGTGCAGGCCTTGCTCTTCTTCCCATCTCATTCATCAAGGCGGCCCCTTCAATCTCAGGACCGCAGCTCCACCAGTCAACTGCTTCTCAGCTGGAGCAGAACCGTGAACGTCAACGACAAATCGAGATGCGCAATGCCGGTCGACAGGAGGGCATGTCACGGAAGGATCAGCGAGAGTTGGATGCATTGGTTAGAGAGGAACAGACCCTCGTTCGACGCGAGAGACTAGCTGCCGAGGCTCAGGGTGAAGGTCGCAGCAGGATCTACCAGGCTTGGCTCAAGGTGTGCGCAGTCTTCCGCCCCGTCAAGCTCATCGGCGGAATCTTGCTCCTCCTCTTGTCTGTCGTTATCTGGGTGTCCATGCTCATCACCGGCATTGACAAGGCCAAGAACTCGATCTGCAAGCAAAAGTGTGGTTACATCCTGGGTCAAATTCACGTCTTTCAGCCGATGAACTTCATCTTTGTCAAATCTGCTAAGGCTTTCCCGGTCGACTACATCCTCATGGCCTTGCTGGTGCTCTTCTTCTTCAGCAGCTCCATCTCCGGTATCGCAAGCGTGGGCATTCGTTTCCTCTGGGTTCGCATTTTCCAGATCCGCAAGGGTAGGACTGCCCCCCAGGCCCTTCTGATTGCTACAGTCATGCTTGGTTTGATCATTTTGGCCACCAACTACGGCATTGCCATGCTTGTTGCACCGCAATACTCCACCTATGGCACTCAGACATTCTGTGCCAACGAGCCCGATCATCCTGGAGCACAGCCTGACTGCAAGCGCCATTCAGACATGATTCACGCCTGCTCTGAAGCGCTCAAGTACAAGCACGCCAAGGATGTTTGCACACCGTCGGTGATGTCGACCTTCCTTAACCGCATCGCCATTACCTGGCCATTCTTTGGTCTGGTCGATTTCTGGGCCCAATTTGCCTTCCTGGCCGTCTTCCTTGTCGTTTTTGTTACAGCTCTCTTCCGCACACCCAAGCTCAACCTTTCTCAGATTGATGAGGAGGCAGAAGCTGATGAAGAAGAGAGTCTACTTGCATCTACCGGCAGACGGTTTGGCGCAACATGGCAAGACGTGAGAGGAAAGGTCAGCAGCTCAGCGAACGAGCCCACAAACAATGGCAACGGATCGCAGTCCGCTGCTTGATTACCATAAAACAGCACAAGTATTTCAGATTGACGGAGGCATCTTGGTTCGGCAGCACAGAAACATGATAGTTTGGAGTTCAGTTATGATTGGTATGTTTGGGTATCTGTCTTTACAACGCACATGAAATGGGAAGGGATAGTGATAGGACTGGCTTGAAATTGAAAACGTTTATGCTCCCAACGCAACCTTTCTCTTCTCCTTCTTCTCCGTCTTCTTATCCTTTGTGAACTGCACACCCTTGTGGCTCCTCTCGTCAAACCCAGCCTGCGGCCCGCGGTGCATCTCATACCAGCACCGCGTACAGTAAACGTCGTCGTCACACCCGGGACACCGGACCGTCGCGTCCTCGAGACACACGGTGCACCAGCTGTCCATGTCATCGTCGGTGTAGTTTGTCCGCGTGGTGAGGCGGTTGACGGATTTGCCCGAGGGCTTAGATGTTGGGACTGAGGGAAGGGCGAGGGATTCATCAGGGGATGGGGCGCGGAGAGCGGCAAGTCGGGCGGTTATGTCGTCTATGTCTGCGCTAACAGCGCGAGATGTGGAGGGGATGTCGTCGAGGTTGGAGGGAACGTCTGGGAGGGCGATTTCTGACGCCTTGGAGGGGTTGTCCTGTTCAGGCTCGGACTCAGATTCTGGTTCGGGGGTTTTGGTCTTTGCGAGGGCGGCTTCTACTTCTGCCTCGTCACGGAAGCGGGCGATGACTTCATCGACGTCCTTGTTCATAGCTTCGCCGTCTGAATCATCTGAGTCATCTTGATCCTTTTTATCCTTGTCGTCGTATTTGGTGTCCTGTGGTATTGAGTCTGCGAGCTCTTCTAGAAGGGCCTTGACCTGGGCATCGTCCGGTTCTGCCTGGAAGCCCTCTTCGGGCTGCACATCGCCAAGCAGCTCCTCGAGAGTTTGGTCGTCTGTTTGGAACATGGAATCGTCATCCTCGTTTTCTAGCTGGTGAGACTTTTTGTCTGGTGCCTTTTCTGCTAGGGGGGTTGGCCTTGGCGATTCATGGGCTGGTTTGTGCACCTGTGGTGATGGCTCATCGCCTCGTTCTCGTAAGGACTTGAGACGAGCGGCGAGAGTGTCCTCGCGAGTTGGCGTCTTTTTTCTTTCAATGAGGTCGATTTTGATTCTGAGATGGTGTCAGTCTGTGTGAGTGTCGAGGGTTGTGGGTGGTTAGTTTACTCTGTTGATGCTGGTTTATCTGGGCCTGCGCTGCTGCCTCTGAGGGCGTTTAGACGATCAAGGAGCGATTTGTCGAGGTCTTTGGGCATGGTAAGGGGGTTTGGGTTGGGAGGATTAAGAGAGATTTATTATAATGATGTGGTTTTAAGTGAGTGCTTTACTGTTGATGTTGATGAGATGTGAGATGTTATGATGAAGTGAGCTGGCGGTGGTGGTGTTCGGTGGGGGCGGGGCTGTTCAAGACAAGGCTTGGCTGAGGACTGAGGAGTACACAGGGCGCCAAAGCTGGGTGTTGTATCAGTCATGAAGAATAGAATAGTAAAGTATATCATGTTTTAATGTAAGTTAAAAAATAAATGGCCTGCCCTGAGGGTGAATACACTTAAATACTTCCTTCTTAGATAGTACCTTTTATATAACAGTGGTTGTTTCAATAGGAATGCAACGATGCGGTAACGCTTCCCATCAGTCTTAGAGAAAAGGATATGTGCCTTTAAGCATCACTGACAGAAGAACCAAGTTGAAACATGAGCTACAATTGTCTTCTTGAAAACCACATTGTTCTTATGTTGTCAGAGTCCGATCAGGCACCTAGAATGACTTGGCTTTGCATGTGGAATGTAAGTGATTGAAGAACAGTGGTCAATTGAGCAGGATATAAGACTAACTTAGCAAATCTCAGCATTTAATAAGAAGGCAAGACTCTGGAATACTCCTTAAACAACGTTGGCAACTCTGTGTTGACTGAGGTGTAATCGGTCCCTTGATTTGTGGCCTTGTCATTGCTGCCATCCAAGGGTTAGCCATGACAATGTCGACGCGCGTCTGACACTTACGTACCTACATGATGATGTTCATGTTCGGAACGTGGGCTGGCGGCTGCTGGATGGCGGCGCCTCTACATTGGATGTTCATCTATTTGGCCCGTTTTACCACTGAGATCCGTCGCATCAAAGGCTCTAGTTCCGTATCAGAGGGTGCACTTTTAGTGCCTTTAGTGGATGATTGGCATTTCCCTCCCCCGTCTCCAATTGGATCACAAACTGGTGCTGGTGCTGGTGCCGGTGCCTGATAAATGTCCCCTGTCAATCGTCGACGCCGCTAATCGATGATCGCCCCGGAAGATAATCTCCAGTGCCTTACATATTTACAAGTAATCCCTGGTCCCCCCCAGCCGAGATTCATCTTGATCACTGTCGCGTGGGGTCGGTCGTGCTGTCCCGTTTCAACACGCCGCCATGCTTCGATCGCCCACGATACGCCTGAGCTCAAAGTCAATACAAATTACAGCAGCCATCGCCGCTATCTGGCTGTTGGCCGTCGCTTTCTACTGCTATCGCGATGTTTCATTCTACACGCTGGCACCAAACACAACCCGTGGCAGCGCCCGACCGAATCTACAGAGTCTCGAGCCCGTAAAGCTGGGCGCGCGGTATTTTGCCGATTACCCGCTGAAAGGTGACCCTAGGGCGATTTTTGGAGAGCTGGGACAGCGGACTGAGTTGTTGCGATCGTGGATTGAGGAATTGGAAGGACATGCTCGGGCTCCGACAGACGAAAGCCGCGAGACAGCAGAGCTTGTCAAACATACAATCGAGTCTTTGTTTCCCTACCTCAACTCGGACCAAGGTCTTTCGCCTCCTCTCGCCGATATCTACGACCGACTTGGCCTCGCCTACAATGCGACCAGCCTCTCGAAAGCTGACAAAGTACCAGCTGGAATCGTCATTCCAACGGGCGACAAAACGCTTCGATTCGCATGCCATCTCATCGCATCCTTGACGCGCGTGCACAAGACTTCTCTGCCCATTCAGGTTGTATACGCTGGCGACAATGACTTGTCCGCCGACGGACGAAGGAAAATCAAAGAAGCGGCCAATGGAGTCGAGATCGAAATGCTCGATGTCCTCACTGTCTTTGACGATAGCACGTTGAAGCTCGCAGAGGGCGGCTGGGCGATAAAACCGTTCGCTGCCTTGGCGAGTCGCTACGAGCAAGTCATTCTTCTCGACGCCGATGCCGTGTTCTTTCAAGATCCTCGACAACTCCTTCGCCAAGACCGTTTCAAGGAAACTGGAGTCCTGCTCTTCCATGATCGACTCCTCTGGAAGAATGGCTTCGCCGATCGACAGGACTGGTGGCACGACCAGATCAAGCATCCCAGCCCTGAGACGAACAAGTCGCTTGTTTGGACTGAGCGGTACTCTGAAGAGGGTGACTCGGGCATTGTCGTAGTTGACAAGTCGCGACTAGATGTCTTGCTTGGTCTTCTTCACGTCGGCTGGCAGAACTCAGACAGGGTGCGGAATGAGGTGACGTACAAGATCACATACGGCGATAAAGAGAGTTGGTGGATAGGCTTCGAGGCTACAGGGTCCAAGTACTCTTTCTCACCACACTACGGCGGTATCGTTGGATGGTTGGGCCCGACAAAGTCGGAGATTGAAGCAGAGAAGAAGAAAGAAGAAGAAGAGAAGAAGGAAGAGGAA
>JABCKB010000169.1:0-30963 GCA_013184455.1 Fusarium continuum | reverse complement strand
TTATATCTTATAATAATGCCTTTAATGGGGCCATATGGGAGGGGTAATTATATTAAATTTTAATTATATTATAAATTTTAGGACAGTGAGCCCTCTGGACTGCCGTATCTCCCTCTTTATGCACCTCCTCCCGTTCACCTTCAGCTCTAAAGGGGTCTAGAACTTTAGTGTTAGTGGCACCTGGCGCCGCGCTACTGTAGCCAAGGCGCGCCCGCTTTTTGATTAACCTTAATCTGTTTCACCTACAGTACCTTATCTACTTAGGTCAGTAGGTACTAGGTAATGTAGGTAAGGTACCTATGGATAGATCTGTGGTGAGGAGATAAGTGAATGATGGTGATAGAGTTGAATGACATGATGCACAATATCGAACGCCATTCTACAGCAAGCTCTATCCTAATTTCAGACAGCCAAAACATTTCTCTTTAATAGTTGCTCACGTAAAAACAGCCCGCCCGCCCGCGGCTCTGTTGATGCCGACTCAAGCTTCATAATCTCGAGGCCATTTACTGTACCCATAACCCTCTACGTCAACAGCAGAACCATCCTCTTCGTTATGCCACCATGTCGACGTCAGCACATCCAATCCCAGCGGCTCAAACTCCTCCAGCTCAGCCTCCACCAGATTCTCAACTTTGCTACCACCACAATCGCCGCATCTAAACGCCTCTCTCACGCTGCTGATATCCCACGGCCCGCAGTCCCAGTCCCCGGCATCTTTGCCGTAAAACTCCACCACCACGCTCGTCTTCTCCAGTACGTGCTCGCTCGCCTCCCGGCACAGCTCCGTCTGGTGCGACTCCCGCGCCTTGTCCCAACTGATCCGGTACCATATGCCGTAGTTATCCGGCTGGCATGTGGTGCTGTGCACCATGTCGTATAGCTGACCCATGTTGAGGCCCCGTGGAGGAGAGCGCGGTTCGATGAGTGCAGTGTGCACCTCGTGGAACCAGACGTCAACGACATCGAGTTTCAAGTATCCCAGTGAGGGCGGCGGCGGTTGAGATACAAGCATCCGTCGCCAGCTGGAACTGCTCATAGTAAAATTTTCAAGACGCTCCGTCTTCTCCAGCGTAGATAAACTCCTCGGTGGTCCCTGTTCCGTCATGGCACCCTCAGGAGCCCAAGGCAATCGAAGAAACGAGTCTGCTCTTCGAAGGTACGTATACTTGCGATCGATGTCGAAGAAGCACCTCCCAAACTTCTCAACCAGCAATGGGTTGAGCGTGAAAGCCTCCGGCCTTGCCGCTTCAGCGAGAGGCACAGGTTGAAAGAATAGCGCTTGCTGGATCCTGGGCGATTTTGCCATTGCCGCGGCCCAGTGGCGGCACACGCGGGATGCTGAGACGAGAAGCGTCTTCATGTCGAGGTGCAGGAGGATTATCTCGAGCAACTCTGGGACGAGGAGGATTTCGTCCATGACGTTTGCGTCCTCCCACCTTGAAGTGGCCCGGCTGCTTGATACAGTGAACAAGACTGACTGGGCGTCAAAACAATCAAGATCGATCTTCAATAGAATTAACTGAAATAGGGTCACGTAAGTGGTGGACGGATGGTGATGTAGTCATGTCAGTCTGATAAACGAGAAGTCGACCTCACGCCGTGAGCGAGTTGCTATCCGAGTCATAATACACATCATTTTAGTGCGCGCGGCTAATAAAGGGAACTCCATTTGCACCGCAGACTCGGTCGATGACGACCAAGTTTGGTTTGGTGTGGTGTTGGTCTATTGCCAAATTGCGAGTATCGGTCTTGTTTGGATCACACAGTGTCGTGTCAAGGCGCCAAGATTCCGACAACTCACCTCTATCTAGGTATTCTCTCTACACAATACGGATGGATACAGCACCAAAGTTACTGTAGTCATGCATTCTAAAATTTGAACTTGCCTCGTCTTTTTTACTTACTACATTTCCTAAAAATACGACATGTTATGTGCCAATAATGAGCCTCTGCATGGAGGTATACACATCTCACATTCATTAGCTGGACTGTAGTAACTAAGTACGTACATCACATCACCCACCGTCCTGGTCGACTCTTTGCTATGTCAACTGGAGCATCAAGTAGCAATGCTCCCGCTGAATGTCACCATAACACACCCACAACAAAAGGAATTCCCAGACGCCCAGACTCCAATCATGCTATCACAGGACCGGACAATGGCCCCATTCCTACCCAAACCCGCAGTAAATCCTCGTACAAGTGAAGTCCCGATAAAGATTAAAGAGGTCGTAAAGGAAAAGGTGAACTGATGTACACGTCATTACTTGGTCCGCTCCAAAACCTCAACACGCTTGTTTCCAAGGTCAACAATCTTGCCAACAAGCTTGCCGGCCTCGTCCATCTCCGTTATGTCGTCGGCACCTCCCAGGCTCACGCCGTTGACCATAATGTTGGGTACCGTCCTTCGTCCCGTCGTCTCGAGCAGCTGGTCTTGCAGAGCCTGTCCTTGGGGGTGAATGTCGAGCTCGACAACGTATGGCTCGGGCGTAATGGAATACTTTTCGATCAAAAGGCTTTTGGCTCGCTTCGAAAAGGGACAGTAGGTCTTGGAGAAGATGATGACTGCAGAATAGTTAGGAAACAAGATCCTTTCCCAATTGCTCTTATTGACATACCAGGTGACTTCTTAAGGATGGAATCGAGCTCTGCGCGAGCCTCGATTTCCTCCTTGCTCCTCGTCTCTGTGACAGGTTGCTTTTCAGCGGGAGCGGCGGCGGCAGGAGCAGCATCGCCCTGCTCTCCGCTGGCAGGCTTGACAACCTTGTCCTTGTGCTGGCCTTCTGCAGAGCTTCCTACTCCCACGACCTTCTTAGGGGGGTCTGGTCGTAGACCCGCCTTCTCGTTCGCCTTGCCCTTTGCCTCGGCCTCAGCAGCCTTGAGACGTTCCTGCATTTGAGCGGCCAACTCCTTGTCGTCTTCGTCGACATCACCATCTCCATCCTTATCGGCATGATGCTGTCCAGCCTTCTCCCCGGTTGCAAAGTCCACCACAGGCGCAGGGGGTTCGTTTGCGCTCATAGCATTTTGGGTCTTCTTGATGAACTCTTGGCCGGTATAGGTCTCAGCGTCGTGGTGGGCATCAAATCCTGAGGTATAGAAGAGTATAAAGATGAAGGTGCCAATTGTCGCTAGGATTAGTAGGCGTACTCGGCGTGGAGAAGGCATCTCGGTGGGATGATGATGATCGCAAGACCAGGGTGGATGCGCTAAGGAGCTCTGATCTAGGCCTCTCGGATGTTGCGCAACGAGTAATTCGAATTTGATGGAATAGACGTGGATTGGATTCAACTTTGGGGTAATCAAGGAAAGTCGAAGGACGGAAAGGACAGTAGATATCAGCTGGCGGGGGCGTTGAATAGAGGGCGATGATTGGAAAATGAAGAGGAACGGGATACGAGAATCCCAGGGACAGATTGGAAATGTAAGGGAGACGGGCATCATAGCTCCCTAATTCTAACGGACGGTTATTTGGGTTGCGGCGGAGAGCCAATTAGAAGGCGCTAAGGAAATATAGACAGTGCGCGTAGCATCATGAACTGTGCAGTTTGGGTATACATTACACTTGCAAGTCACTCCACCGCCTACTGAGCATTCACATATGATATTAGTTCTCCGGTACTGCAGGCTCCAGAGTAAATACACACTGTTTATTAAGAGTTATGAGTAAATGTTAGAAGCCACGAGTAGCCAAAGTGTTCCATCAACGCCCACGTGCCCGATTCGCAGTTCCTATTAAACAACCCCATACGAACTGCCCCGGTCTACCTAGACGAGCCAGCTCTCTAGTCTAGCCTCCTTGTTGTCTCTCTTCCTACTTGCAGACATGCATCTGAGTGTTCAAAGTCAGAAAGCGTAGTGATGATTTCAGGGTTGCGCCACATACCGTTGAACCCTTATACCGTCAGGCTCTCAACAGAATCACCTTGCACTTCTTGGTCGGGTACGGCCTGCACTCGCGTACTTTCACTAGGCCTCTGGGGCTCTTCAAACAAGACCTGAGGAGAGCCATGGTGAGAACGAGGCCTTGTACGGTGGTGAAGCAGTGCTGCTCTTGATACGTGAAGGGTTCGGAGATGGTGATTCCCATGGCGGTGGTGGTGGAGCGTGGCCGGTGCAGCCTCGAGGGTAATGGCCCAAAAGAAAAGGGCTAGGAAGAAAGAAAACTTGAAGGAAATCATCGTTGCTAACGTCTTGGAGAGTTCGAGTTGATTGTTCAGATTGTGCTCGTCGATATCACAAAACTCAGCTGAACCGTCTACTCTTATATATTTCCAAGACCAGCCGCTCCCTTTTAACCCCCAAGACCTTATGACGAGTGATTTGCCTACGTTGGGGCCATAGCCATGCGCCAGCTACCGCATCCAGACTGATTCGTCTTGTCTTGGGGCCACCCGCAAGGAATTCCCAGGGTCGTGGGCCGCGCTGAGACAATCTTTTGCTAGAGCTGTTTGCGACGAGGAACTATTTCTGGTGGGGACAGCCCCTTCAACTTATTCTCCCTCCGTCACATGGACCGTTCAACTAAGACAAGTTTATCTGGTCATGTTTCAATTCCTCATGCCGTTCAAGGCCTTGGCCGTTGTTGACTGGCCCTCGTGGAAAGGGAAGGCGGGTGTCCGCACGTATAAGACAATTCCAACAATCGGCAGAGCTTCATGTGACTTCATTATCATCAGACAACGTTTTCAACCAAGTTTCTACCAA
Organism: Fusarium continuum; assembly: GCA_013184455.1. NCBI lineage: Eukaryota > Fungi > Ascomycota > Sordariomycetes > Hypocreales > Nectriaceae > Fusarium > Fusarium continuum. Next base: position 26,253 of record JABCKB010000169.1, on the reverse strand, counting down.
AAAAATGGAGTTGACGTTTAATATTCCTATTGAGGTTGACTTACATGACGGGCAATATAGAGGTCATGACTAATCCCGACCACTGCCCCTGAACCAATAAGAAGTTGCCAAAACTCTTTCTTGCAAGCAAACATCCACTGTGGCACAGGCGCTGAACGGATCTTAACAAGTTGCCATTTCTAGTGACTTCGATCCATGAGCAAAGAAGTGTCCTTTTTACTCGACTGAGTCATGTCACTTTTTTAAACAACTTATAATAGATTGAAGGTTGTTCACTATCGCTTTTGTTCCTTCTCCTTTTGTTTTTGCGTTGCAGAAGCCTACTGCTAGTTTGCTCTTTTTTTATTTTATTTTTATATACCCCCCCTTTGATACCCCGTCTATCTGTGCCCTTGCAAGATCTTTCCGCCGACTCCTGCAGAATACCCTTTCAATATTCCCACTTAAGGGTTCACCATCGGAAACAACCCTGGCCTGGACTATTAGAGCGACTCGCCCCCTTTAGCATCCCGCTTCCAAGACACTATTCCTCGAGATCTCACAGTTTCTATCATGGCTCCTTCTAGGGCAAAATCCTTGTCCTTCATCATTGCCCTGGTGTTGGGTATCGTCCTCTGCATCTTCGCATCACCTACACTCGCCTCACCCTCACAGCCATCATCTCCCAACGCAGATGTCGAACTCATCTGCCACACAGATAACCCCAAGGATTGCTACCCAAAAGTGTTTCAAGCCACGGATGAATTCCAGGTCGTTCACGATGACCAAGAACTTCCTCATGGACTCCACGTTCGCCTAAACATGTCAACTGGCAAGAAGGAGGCCAAGATTAACGTCCCTGGCGAGGGAAATCCTGCACTTGAAGGCCTTCCCGTGGACCAAGCGGTTGTTCTCGTGGACCAACAGCAACAGGAAAATCCTCAAATCCCCAAAGGTGCCCCGGCGTATGAACCCATCGGTAAAATCAAGGAGCCGGAAGAAGACTTTGTCGGCAAGCCCTTTTTCACGGCCATGAAGATGTTGAAGGCCGGTGAAACAGATGGTGGCAAGGAATTCGACGACGCGCTTGAGGGAATGGAGGAGCTGTCCCACGACATTTACTACGGCCTCAAAGTCACGGAAGACCCAGCTGTCTTGAAGGCCTTGTTCTGTATGATGGCTGGTTCGGATGTAGCTTACCCTGCGGATGTCACTCCTCGGGACCACCAAGCAGCTGCCGTCCTCGGCGCTGCCCTGCAAAACAATGCTGCGGCCTTGAAGGAGGTCACGAAGCACTGGTCAAGTCTGATGGGGGCGCAGTGCCCGACCACCGGCAAGTCTCTGAAGGAGTCTTTCTACTCGTCACTGGTGCCCTCTCACGTCCCATCCTCACTAAACACCAAGGCGTTGGCCTCAACAGCGAAAGCCAAGGTTGGAGTCGTCAACGGTCTCATCAAGAGCGACATAATCCGACAAGAGTTTCTCAAGAACGATGGCATGAAGCTATTACTCGAGGTGCTCGTCCCTCAAGGCAAAGAATGGGACACGACGCAGCGTAAGGTTGGACAGCTAGTTCTCGATACCTTCTTGGATGAGGACATGGGCGCGAAGCTTGGTGAGTGGCCTCGCACAGAGCGATCCAGCGACGCCAAGTGTCGAGTGTACGAGACAAGCACCGAAGAAGGCTGCTGGGATTATCATGTCGCAAGGATCTTGAAGGAGAAGAAGCGGGATGGTGGACATTGGAGCAGGGAATTACACGACCGGCTCACGGCGTTGAGGAAGAGCGGCAAGATCCCTCCCCGAGCTGAACTGTAGAGCACCCGCGAATATGAAATTTAAATGTTGGGATGTTATTTCCATCAAACCATCATGCTGATTGGTATATCCTGTGCTGTTGTGGTCAAAGGGTTTGGTGCTTTATGATGTGCATGTTCGATATGGATGTATGGATGGTTCGGTTCGCCGATTGAGCGAGCAGTGGCCCAGTGCGTACCTAGAGAATTTCATCCACTCCTGCTGTACACCGGCTCTCCAACACTGAGCGATAAGTTACATATCTATCGTCTAGGTAAGTAGGTAGGTACCTTATATATACCTAGTACCTTGCCACACACCACCCTCTTTTGTCTACAATTTAATTGTTCTAGTTGAGTTGCTTTTCAGTTCGCGACACGAAATGAATCAATCGACACCCTTTCAAGTGAAGCGCCACCACAAAGGTCGTGGGATCTTCTCCTCCAAAACGTTCACTCCAGGCGACATCATACTCCCATTTACACCCACCATTCTCATCCCCTCGCTCTCTCACATCAATTCCATCTGCAGCCACTGCTTCAAGACGGCAGATGTGCGTGCCTGCTCTGGGTGCCACGCCGTCTCCTACTGTGATGCCGCGTGTCAGTCTGCAAATTGGACAGCCATCCACTCCAAAGAGTGCAAGGCGTTGCGCAACGTCACGGCGCAAGGACGTCCAGGCCTGCCGACACCAGTCCGCGCAGTGGTTCAGGCGTTGGTGAAGCCCGAGATCGGTGCTGCGCTGGAGGATCTCGAGGGAAATGTCGCGTCTTGGAGGAAGAGTGAAAAATGGACGGATATGGAGATGATGGCCATGGGTGCTAGTGCCTTTGCTGGGCTGGGGACAGGTCAAGACGAGGTGCAAAAAGCGCTGACTCTGCTTTGCAAAGTATGTAAATCACGAAACCGAGAGAATGAATGCAACGAAAGACTATGCTGACATCAACAAACAGATCCAGACAAATGCCTTTCATCGATATGACGCGGATTTAGGCCAGGTGGGCATCTTTCTTGGACCAAAGCTCGCCATGGCCAATCACTCATGTATCCCAAATGCCATGGTGCAATTTATTGGCAGAAAAGCCATACTGAGGGCGGAGATGCCGATCAAGGTTGACGATGAGATTGAAATCTCTTATACAGGTACGTCTTGAAGCCTGGTACTTGGAGACTATCGTTGACAGATTATTAGATTACACACTCCCCCTCTCTAAGCGACAGCAAGCGCTTGCGCCATACTTTTTCGACTGCATATGCCCACGATGTGCAAGAGACCTCAACGTATATCAAGTATGCGCTGGCTCCCCAGTCATCGACATGAACCGCCATAGTCTTGTCGCTGATATTGGCAGTCTCGGCCAGCATCTAGCAGCCACTGACCTTAGGAAAACTTCAGCAGCAAGAAGGCATAGCGAAGAACTGTCTGATCTCATAGACGATAAAGAGCCCGCTGCGTCGCTAGAGAGTCGTCGGGCAGCTCTACGGGCTCGTTACCAGCGGTGCAAAGGATTGGTTACCGAAAGTATGTGGGCAGTAACACCGCTCCCTCAACTGCTGACAGAGATATCGATTCTACACGCCGAGGAGGGTAATTTTGTATATGCTCTAACAACGGCATGCTTCGTCGCGACATCATGCGATCCCTACCGACACGTTATGCCACACCACCCCATCCGTGTCAAAGGCCTGTTGCTTATTGCCAAACTCCTCGCCAACACCGCAGCGGGCACAGCCTCCCTCGGCACTTCACAGTACGTGGCATCCAAGGGGCGCATCAACCAGAGAGCTCTCCAGGCGCTACAGAACATAGATCAGGTGTCACTGTGCCAAATGCTGCTTATCATGATTTTGAAGTCCGTCCCCAAAGGTTGTGTCCAAGAGTGGGAAGTCTCGATTTCTGCCAAGCAGATGCTAGATGAGATCGACCAACTACCAGGCAGAGACCAAGAGCTACCGCTAATTAACTCTTGGAGAGAGTACCCTGAAGCTCATCAGGCCCGGGCTTTCTTTGAGTATGCCGTGGTGAAGCAAGTCGGTGTTCTGGCCAATCTGGGGTTGGAAATACTCGAGATGGATTTTGGTCAGTGAATGTATTCTCCTCAATAGACAAGAGGAGGCTTTCTTCTATAATAGAATCACAGTCGCCAGTCAAGGGTAGAATAATAACCTGGCACTATGGTAGGTACCTAACTGAGCCTTTCATGATTCCAGATTTCTGTCACAAGTATATGTACAGTACACAGGTACCAAGGTCGGCAGTGAAAGTGGTAACTGGATAGAGCATCATTTTGGCGCCCCTATTGGTCGATCTCGCAGCAAGCTTCGGCGGCCCCACCTTGGTAACGAAACCTAGGCAGTGGTAGGAAGGCACGTACTTTTTCGCATACCAAATACTTACATTCCAGATCGTCAAATGATTTTTTATTTCTTTGCAACATCAACCTCCCGACTTCGATCTTTCACGTCCTAGTTTCTAGCGGCGCATTACTTGCGCTCGTATCAATTGACCATGGGTAAGAAATCAAAGAGAAAAGCCGCCTGTGTCGCCAACAAAGCCCTTACCATCCTAGGAGCCGACCCAGTTCTTGATCCCACCGACCAGGCTTCTTCTGCAGAGCGCCAAGATGTGGTTCAGCAGCCGGAAAAGTTCGACGAAGGTGTAGCTGTGACGACAGCGACCGCAACACTAGACAAAGATACTTCAATTCAAAGCGACGGCAGTCTAAAGCGCACGACACCCCATGACCCCGATGACGAGGGAGAATGGCAGGTCGTTTCGCGAGCTACCAAGAAGCTCAAGAAGGTGCCTAAGCCAGGCAAGAATTATCCTACAATTGCCTTTTCGCCTAATGCGCGACTTCAGTCCAAGATCAACATCTCCCAACTGCGGGACCTGGTAACATATATATTCGCCGACGGTCCTGGTCCCCAGTGGATTGGCATCACCCACCGCCCAGCTTTTCGAAAGATTGTTGCTGTAATGGTGCCCGGCATTGAGGAGGCCATGTTTAAACACGCAGTCAACTTTGATACCTATAACGATGACACCAAGGAGGAAAACATTGCTGTCACGTCACCGGACGACTATTATCCCCGAGCACTGACAAAAGAACGTCTACCAGAGGCCTTGCGACCCTTTGCAGACATGTTCACGCATCTATGGCCTGTCAAGACCCCAGGCGATGATCGCCATGGAAAGATGCATTCGCCCATGGCCGCATTTCTAACAACCCCGACCCCTAAGGAAAAGACCGGGACCAAGAAAGGCGTCAAGCCAGCATCTGAGCCTCAGGGCTGGAAGAACGAGAGGACTCCCATTACCGAGTTTCTCTCCTCCGCCGATGATTTGAGTGATAACGGTTACCTAGTCCATCCGGCGATGCTAGAGGGCGTTGCCAGAGATCAATTTGTTGTTCCACCAGGGTGGGTGATTACAAACGTGGACAAGCTTGAAGACGGACGAGCTCCAGATGACGAGGTTCAAAAAGGCAGCATCACAGCAGGACGCGAAGTTCTAGCTCTTGACTGTGAGATGTGTATGACCGGAGAAAACGAGTTTTCCTTGACGCGAATCAGTATAGTTGATTGGCTCGGCAATGTAGTACTCGACGAGCTCGTCAAGCCCGACAAGCCCATTACCGACTACGTCACTCAGTTCTCTGGCATCACAGAAGAGATGCTTGCACCTGTAACAACTACACTACACGACATTCAGCAGAAACTCCTCGAGCTGCTGAACCCTCGCACAATCTTGATAGGTCACTCCCTGGAATCGGACACAAAGGCTCTTCGCATCTCTCACCCTTTCATCATTGATACCTCCATCATCTACCCCCACCCTCGTGGACCTCCTCTCAAATCCTCTTTAAAGTGGCTTGCGCAAAAATATTTATCAAAAGAGATTCAGAAAGGTGGTGCAGATGGCCATGACAGCATCGAAGACGCTAAAACATGTCTCGATCTTGTCAAGCAAAAGTGTGAAAGGGGCAAGACTTGGGGCACATCTGACGCCCAGGGAGAGAATCTGTTCCGCCGACTGGCGCGGGCTGGAACTGCATACAAGGCTCAAGGGGGGGCTGCGGGTGGCCTCGAGGTTGGCAAGACAAGCGCTGCTGTTGACTGGGGCGATCCTTCAAAGGGTGCTGGAGCCGGCGCAACACATCAACTTGGCTGTAAGAACGACGAAGATGTAGCCAACAACGTAATTCGCGCTGTACAGGGCGATCCGGACGGCCTCGAGATCCGTGGTGGCGGTGTTGATTTTGTATGGGCGAGAATGCGAGAACTTGAGGCCCTCCAAGGCTGGTGGAACCGTAACCGTGTCGAACACTCCAACAGCGACGGCGGCCCTCCTCGGGACTCTGAGGCCGTTCCTTCTGAGAAGTCACAGCTAGAGCAGGCCCTCGTCCGCCTCACAGAGCGTCTCACACGCATCTACGCCGCTCTCCCGCCCTGCACCGCCTTCATGCTGTACAGCGGCTCGGGCGACCCGCGCGAGATGTCCCGCCTCCAGAAGATGCAGTCTCAGTGGCGCAAGGAGTACAACACGCCTGGCAAGAACTGGAACGAGCTCAGCGTCAAGTGGACCGATGTCGAGGAACAGGCGCTCAAAGAGGCGGTACGCAAGGCTCGATCGGGTGTTGGGTTTATCACCGTGAAATGAATGATGTGACGAGTTTGGGACAGGGTCGTACTAAAGAGGTTACATTGCAAAGACTACATATATAACGAAGTCGAAAGACAGGCCACCAATGCGTATGTTGGAGTCCAATTTTTAGCCTCTTGACATTGGAAAAAGACGCTCTTCACTTTAGCTTAAATATAACGAAAACAAGGCGCAAAGCATCTAAAGACTGCAATGCACGGTACAAGGATCATTACAACTTGTCATTAGAATTTTGCCAAGATGTGAATCTTCGTTCTTGTCCCACCATCTTACGAAGAAAGGCATATACCCAGACTCTTGACAGGATCCCCCCCCATATAATTATATATGCCAACTACGTCCCTTTCCCATAGGACCTACTACATAAAACAGTAGGTGTGTTTTGGCTTCAACACCTTCTTGTGTAAAACCACATCCCCGTAAAATCCCCTCACCGGCCCAGCTTTTTGTTACGCCAACGCTAGTATGGACATTCTCAAAATGACAAATCCTTTTAAAACACAAAGAAAAGTAGTAAAGTAAAGATGCCGTAAAGCCCGTGTATAACGCCTGCTCGTTCGCTTGTACTTTCGTAGCTCGAATTCTTCCATGTGTCTCTGCAGTTGTGACCGATTATGTTCGATTCATGACCAGAAACGAGAAAGGTGAGCATGTGTGCTCATGTGCAAGGCCCATGGGGACCCTGATCTATAGATCGTGTACATAGCGCTTAATACCTGATGTAACAAAACAAAAAGAAAACAGTATTAAGTTGTAACCCGGGAAGGGCACAGAGGTGTTCGTGTTGACAAGGAGAGCACGCGATGGTGGACAATCAAGACAGTGGACCAACAGGCCTCTATCTTAGTTATGACAGCAGATATGTGGAAAGATCAAGTGCGAGGTCTAACAGGAGGATCCTCGACAAGCTCAGCGGAGCTGCCGAGCAGATCCACGTCGCGGTGCAACGGGTCAACTCGGCTGACACCATGCTGTGATACCATGCCGAAGCTGGCTGGTCGCTCATCGGTTGATCGGTTGAAGTCAATCTGCGAGAACTCGCCAGGGAACTCCATGGAAGAATTGGATGACAATCGCTTCTGCGAATTGGTTCGCTCGAATGGTAGTCGTGACGATGCTGAGAGCGTAGCTCGGTGGTTACTCGAAGTGCGGCTTACAGTATCGGTGTCTCGCAGTTGCGAATCAAAGGATATTGTTGAGCCAGGCATATTCATGAGGTTGAGGGACGGTGCCCGACTGTGATCACTGCTGCCTCCAAAGTGGCTAGACGCACGTTTAGAGCTCTTGCGAGGAATCTCTGGGGCATCATCGTCCTCAGCCACACGCAGTGCGATGTGCGGTGCTTTGGATAAGGACTGGTTTGGTTCTCTTGAAAATCCCTCGCTGCTGGCACTAAAAGTGCGTCGTGGCCGCTCTAGAACAGGACTCTCTGGCTCAGAGTCTTGGGGATCCCCGTTGTCGTCTAGCAGAGCACTTTGCGGCTGGCGACCAGGTGAGCGTCTTGGTTGGGGTTCGTCTTCATCGTCCGAGTCGATAGGTCCGTTTCGTAGAACGCCCATGGCCACAGGAATACCCTCAGGGGGCGACTCTCCTCCATTTCTAGCCATCATTGCAGGTGGCATCCGCGAGCTCCTTACGACCTCAAAACCCTTGCCCTTCTCTTTCGTCTTACCGCCAAACAGATTTCGGAACCATCCTGAAGCGGTAGCCACAGGGCCTGTCGGATCGGCGGGTCCAGTTCCAAGTTTCCGACCCGGGCCATCCGAGTTCAGGGCTGGTCCACGGACACCATAGTAGAAGTCCACTTCACGAGTTGCATAATCGGGTCGGTTCGGAGGAATACTAACTTGAGAATACCCAGCAGGAGGTGGGGGGGCGGGAGTTGCGCCTCGAGAGATATCTGCGCCCATGTCTGCAGGGTCGCCCAAAGCTCCAGATTGGTTAGCTCCCTTGGCATCTGCTGCGTTAGAGCCACTAGGTCCTTCCGAGTGAACTGATTCGTTCGTCGCTTCACGCCGTCGACGAGGGGGTCGATAGTAGGGGTCGGCGGCATCCATCAACTGCATAGGGTGATGACGGGCAGCACTTGGGGAGGGCAAGAAAGAAAAGGTGCTCGTCTCCCCGGGCGTGTTGGGCATGTAGGAACTGCCACTGTCCACATTCTGCGGCATACCAGAGTAGACGTCAATGCTATCGAGCGCCGAGCTGCTTCTATGCCGAGGGTTCATGAGTCCGCCGAGACTAGCACCAGACTCGCTTCGAACCCTTCCGCTTGGCATGGCATATCCTGACTTGCCACAATCGTCCAGGTCCAACATTGCAGCCGTCGACAACTGACTTGCTCGGGATGGACCGGTGTTACGTTGTTGTGTGTTGCGGCGAGACAGTTGTCGCATGCCAAAGATCTTTGTGAGTCCTCCACGGGTCAAACCTCGAGCGTCGTCTCCACCCGCACCAAGCATGCGAGCCGCGACCTCGATAATGGTCTGTAGAGCGTTGAGGAAGAAGCCAAAGATCAAAGCCGCACCGTGAATACCCAAGATGATATAACCGATCCAGCCCTTGTCTCCTTCAGATACATCGAGTGTAGGCACAAATGCCACCATTAGTAATATGGATATCAGACGGAGCGCACCAAAAAGTGTATGATAAGCGTTCATCGCTGTTGAACGTTGAAATGGTCGGAAAGCGTGGATCGTGAGGATGTGAATAACTTCGCAGATGGCGAGCAGTACCACCTGAGCGATACCACTTGGTTGAACTGCGCCCACAGTAATACCCCGGAGGAATGTTAGGAAGACTGGGATGAGAGCGAACGCAGCGGCCTCGTCAGAGTAGGTGTTATAAAGAGGACCATACAAAAGTACAGTCGGTAGGTCATCGTAGAGGACGGACTTTGGCCTCGTCCTGATAATGAGATAGAAGAGATACGCGGCAAAAATTATAAGGAAAATCAGGGTGACGACGGCGAGAGCAATAGTGTAAGTCGGAGAGTCACCTGCGGTAACGAGCTGGAAGCATGACAAGGCGACGATAGGGAATAAGAAATAGTTGAATACGATGCGGACAGCGTTACCGACGGAAAAGGGGACGTTCTTGGAGCGCAGGTCTTCTTCGGGGGTGTTGTTGATCTTTCGAAATAGCCACTGGACTGCGAACGCGCCCTGCACCAGGACAGTCACTGATGCGATGCAGACGCATAGCCAGACCATCATCCCTGCCCAAATATCTCTGCTTTCTGCCATGCCAACCAATTGACCCAACTCCTGGAGTCCGTAAGTGCCATTGGTGACATAGATGCCGTCGACGACACTCTGCCATGAGGGGGCATCTGCGACGAAGCTTTCGTTGAACATGAGAGTCGACCATGCCATCTGGCTAACAATGGGTTGATAGAAACCGGGGTAGTCGAGACTAAGACCACCGCTCAGCGCAATAAACTGGATGTATTGGAGGCAGTCGCCAAAACCCGGGGTGACCAGACGAAGCAGGTCAACGTCGCGACCGTAGTTGGAAGTCCAGTGGAAGATATTGGATGAGCCCCACGGGCTGAAGATGGCCGAGAAAACAACTGCGAAACCTGTAAAAAGCAGCACGATCATAGGCAGAAACTTGAGAAGCCACGAGAGACCTCCTAGATCGGGAGTGATGGCCATGGAAACGCAGCCAATCTCAGGCGCATCGCGAGTTCCATCAATAATGGATATGCTAGGTGCAAGGGAAGCAAAAGCATATGATGCGTATGCGTCCCATGTGATGTTGAAAGATGGCAACTTGTATGCGTCACTGTAAGTGTCCAGTTGGTCAGTAAGTCACGACAAGTTGAGCCACAAATCGACTCGACACATGAAAAAAGCATGACGGTGGGAGCATACCTGAAATCAACCTCTTCAAAATAGGGACCGAGGGGACACGAACCATTGACCAACGAATCTTCGCAAAAATTAAACTTCTCGTTATACGGGGTATATGCCAGGAAGTGAACCTTGGGAAGGAAGGTCGTAGCAGTGTGGTATTTTTTCTCAGGCAACATGGTGATCTTGCCATTGATTTCATCGTCATCATCCCAAGAAGGATCACCAGCAGAAGGTAACTCGCTAGTTGTTCGAGCACCCGTGACGTTCCCCCATACAATAACACGAAGGTTGTGCTTTTCGTTCTCGGTATCGAATACGGCATCGGCGTATAGGGGAACCCATTGTAGCCTGGTTGGTTCGTGCAAGCGGTAGGCATCGCTTAGGCAGTTTGTGAGAGTGATCCTCACGGCATGAGCAGGCGAGACGGCCTGCAGGGCGATAAGAAGGGCGACTAACAAACCTTTTGAGAATCGCGACATCGCACTTTTTCGAGGAGCGACTTGTGACATGATGGTGGAATGGCGCTGATGATTTGAGATATCCGAGTGATTGGAAGAATCTATGGTAGCCAAGGTAGCAGGCGCAGAGCCAGAGAAGGAACGTTTCGATGACCGTGCCGCATGTCGCCTCCTGGGCAGGTCGCCGCGATGATATGTGCAAGGGCGGCAATCTTGCGAGCAGTCGACAAGTTGCTGACTCGCCGGACCAAGCTGCATAGCTCCAAGGTTACCCAGAAAGCTGAGACAATCAAGACTGAATTGCCGAGAGGGACCAGAAGCCCGGGGCGGAGAAGTGACGTGAAGCTGTGGACGCGAGCAACCGGATCGTGGTGTTGTTGGTACTCAGACGGAGATCATCTTGAGTGTCGGGAAAGATAAGTCGACGGAAGGTTTAAGACCGACCAGCGAGCAAGCGAACGACGTAATTCTCGAGGCGATAGCGGACGGGAGATTGAGATGGATGACCACGGATCGGGTCAGATGGTGAAAGCTACTAGAGCTACCTAGTTGAGGTAGATGGAATAGATGCTGATGAAACTACCTACCTACTTGGTATGGATGGTAATACAGAATAGGGAAGCGAAGCGAATCGAACGAGCGAGCAAGCGAGCGAGAGAAGAAGTAAGGTAGGATGGAAGAAAAGTAAGAGGGGGAAAAAAGACCTGACAACAGTAAAATGCGTGTGCTGTGTGGTGTGCCGTGCGCGCAATGGTCGTGTGTCAGTTCTGCCTGTGTGCCTTGATCCTGAACTGCGATAGGGATTGATCGAAAGGGTTGATTCTTTTTTGGGGGAGAAATGAGGCGTCGAGTGGGAGAATGACGGGGGTCCCCATGCGAGACGGGCATGTTTGGGAGTATGTATCTAGTACATGCCAAGTCAACACGGGGAAAGCACAGCACAGGACGACGTACTGTACTAGTAGTCTAGCAGGGCCTGTAAGCTGTAAGATGGCCCGGCAGCCCGGGCCAGACGGCAGTGGAGGGCACCTGAACGGACACCTCAGCGGCCAACCTACCAGCTACCGTACTAACCTACCTAGGCTACCTAAGGTGCCTAAGCTCATCTAGTTCCTTCAGTCTTACCGGCGGGGGTCTACAAACAGATTGGGAACTTGAACCATCACTGTTGAAGATCCTCCTGTAGAGATCTGCAGCATAAGTGGGTTGTTTCTTGTGCGTATTACGAGCTCCGTACGGTGTATTTGAATCCTATCCATTCCTAGGATTATATATATACATGAATATCCTTTCCCTTCTTTCTCTTTATTTCAGTGTTGAAATCTGAGCTCAAAGAGCCAGACACTCGGCTCTGGCATCAAGGATCTCGACACCTAGCCTTTGAGTGAGATTTTGTGGAATGAAGGATCAATTTTGGAACTATCGGGGTCCTGTGCCTGTTCGAAGCTGAGCATTGTGGCTGGGTCGACGCTAACGACGCCTGTCCTATCTTTATCTCAGGCCATCTCGATGTCATAGACACTTCTCAAAGGAAAAGGCTAGTTTTTATTAGATAGAAAAAAGATTGTGTGTACGAGGAGCAGATGTGACTTTATTTGCTGTATGATATTCATGAACAATCACAGCTCTCAGTGAAAGCTTTAACATGCCAGCGCAGTGTGCCCGTCCTGGCTGTTGGTCGAGTTGGGTTGTTTATATTGGATCACAAGTACCCAGTACTTATCTCCTGCAGCTCTCGTAAAACAAATCCCCCTCCAATCCCAGTCCGCGCTAGCCCGCGACGTTTCTCACAAAACGTCATGGCGTGCGGCTTAGATTGAGCCCAAGATGGAGCTTATCCTACCTACTAAAAAAAAAAAAGGTCAACGGCGGCTGGGCAAAACCTCTTTTTAATCAACGTTTTTATCCATAAGTGTCTGTATCATGATGTTCAAGAGACGGGGAAAAGGCTGGTGCCGTGATTCCCTTACCTTCTCATCGTTGATTTTGGGCCATGCCTTTAATTTAAATTAATACACGTCTAAACGGAATCCTCACTCCACAAACGGGTCATGCAAGGAGTTGATCTTTGTCAGCCACAGCCACGATGGAACGGAACGCACATAACCTCTTTGGGTTGCTTCTTACTTTGATTTTTTACTACTTTTTTCTTACTGTTCAGACAGCGTTGTAGTTATGAGCCGCTTGGTTGTATGCTTTGGTCTCCTAACTGGCTGAAATATTAAGAGATGTGTACGGCTTCCATATCGAGCTGAGCTGTTAGTCAATATCAAACCACATGTTGCAAACCCAACAGCAGAGGTCATATCGTCAGTTGCATCGCCCAAAGTCGACTCATTGTACGTCCCCTCATGCAGCACAGGCACACGCAGATACGAGCCGGAGTAGAGTTTCCCCTACTCCGTTCCGTACCATACACGCATACCGTACCGTACCGTACAGCACAGTACTGAACAACACAATCCCAATCTTGGCAGGCATCCGTGGCAGCCCATTCGACCCTCCCGTTGGTTGCGCCCTACCCTACTGGCATACATACCGTTTTGACGAGCCCCAGGATGAAAGGGCCCGTGAAGGGTGGCCTTCAATGTTAGTGCCAAAGTCTACAGCAGGTGGGCGGACCGGGGGGTACCTATTTTCAGAAACACTGATGGCTGCGCTCCAAGCTCGTACATCGGTCATGCTCTACTCTGTACTTGCCGAGATGATTGGTTTCATTTGGCTCATCGGTTCCGTAGATTAGGGTAGTCGTCCTGTTGTCACAGCCACACCCTTGTTGATGTTGAAAATACCTATATCGTTACTGTAATTGCCCTCGACTCCTCCGACAGTTGCCCAGGTAGGCTGGAATCTGGGTTTACCCGCTTTCAAGGCTCCATCCCTATTCATAGGTAAGTTAGTTACCTGCACCCGACACCCATTTTCAAGCGAATCCCAGGTTTCCCTTTATCAAACTCCCATTTCTATGTCAATTTCTCATGTTTCAACAGGCGCGTCGTTTGAAAGTCATACAAAACACCATCTCGATGGTTTGCTAGGTCATCATTGGATCATCATAGGGTTCCATCAATGATCTAGACCCCTGAAACCAGTCCCCTCATCATCAACCAACCCAACCACACCACCCTCTCTCGGCTTTGGCATAGTCTCAGAGTCCCACCCAAAAGCTATCAGCCACCATCTCGAGCATGACACGGGCCCTCCCCTTTGCCAACTTCAACTGCCAACCCAAGATGATGTCCTCTACAGGGCGACTGGCGCACACAGATTAGCATACCTAGATTGTCTGGCAAGCAACATACCTCTTACTGATTGTACCACCAGGCATGTACTGCGTTCGTAGAAACCAGTAACGTGTGTACTTAAACCAGTTGTCCTGGAACTAGTAGCCTAGTCGCTCTCCTACTCTGCTGCTTTATCTTCACTACACACGATATCCGTAAACAGCTCAAATTGGAGCAGCTCAGCTTATGCTCTGCAAACCCAAAGAATTCACGTCAGCCGCGTTTCAGGTCTAACTGTGGTTCTCGGTAGTTGCCACTAACTATTTCGGGGTTGTCTTGGATTTCAAACACTACCAGGCTCAGCCTCGTTCCATTCAACTATCTAACTTAGTCTGATATCTTTAGCCTCCCTAACTAGTCGTTCAGTCGTACAAGCAATCATCGCAAGCAAATGCCCTTCCCCTTTCCTCAATTTCGCTGTATTCTACAACAACTCAATGGTCAGCATCATTAGCCTCCTGGGTGGATATTGGGTTGCCTAGGCTTAAAACAACACATTACGCCCTTGATTTGCCCTTCACTGTAGATCGTAGTATATACTCCACCTCGACTGAAGGATATCCTTTCAACCATGACTTTGTGGCATGCTTTAACAGCTTGTCCACCTCGTCCACTTCCTCCATATTCTTGAATCGTATGGCCGGGTCTTGATCCGCAGCTCGGCTTGAGGCCATAAAATCCAGAGTCGCATGCCTCAGATTGCTCATTCGAACCCCAACCTTGATCGAAAGTTTCATCGTAAATTCGTCTCGCGGTATTGTTTCAAATGGAAGCTTTTTCGACGCAACGCGTTTCAATCTTCCTCCCTCTTTGCCGATGCGTTGTCGTCTCATGAGGAGTCCCCTGGGGTTTGGTTCTTCGCTTTGTGAAGTTGCAACGCTTGAACAACGTCGCTGTCGTTTTGTTGGCCTCGGATCGAAATCCTCACTGCTCTGTTCGTGTCCGTGATCCAGTGCTTGGCAGTGCTCGCCTAGAGTCTGTTTGTTCGATCTCGTCATCTGTGGCGGTGGTGTCCTCATAAGCAGCGTCTGTAGAGAGTGTGACCACTGAGTGCTATCCTGATATTGAGCTAGATCCGGTTCCCTCACAGCTTCACGAAAAGTTCCTTGACTTAAGAACCTAGGCTGCGCATAGACCTGCGGGAAAAGGTGCCCTTGACCAACAGGCTGCTAGACTTCCTGGTCCTCGGGATTTGTATGACTGTTGTGCAACAAGTCCTTAAGATGTGCGTTTGAGTCGTCGTGGCTGGCAGTTAGGGTGTTTCTGCGGCCAGCCAATCTATTTCCATGCCGGACTTGTTCTGAACGACGTCCGGTATGGGACGTAGTCGAACCACTTCTTAGGAGTAGGCGACCTTGTCTTAGCCCGTGATCGCCCGTTCTGTTGACTGGTGGCATTGCATTACCCCGAGACGACCTATGGCCCCTGGTCGAGATGTTATTGGCAGACTCTCGTCGATAATCATGACGAGCCGAATTTTCGACACGCGTAGGATCAGAGGATGGAGGAGTTTGTAGATTAACTAGCTGCTCCAGCTCCAGGTCTGGATTGGGGAGGACATATTGTGGTCTTGTGAGCGGTCTAAAGGGGTTGTTTTGGCTTAGAGAAGGGGCCATGCGGGGTGGAGATGTGCGAGGAGATAGTCTGCCATCTGGCATAACAAGAGGAAGCTCAATTATAGATCCGTCATCAATTTCATCCCCATCATCTTCTTCTCGAAACGTGTTAAGATCTGACTCTGTCAGCTCCTTTAACGGGAGACGGTGAGTTCCAGAAGAACCCGCAAAATCCTTTTCATGTTGCGTGTTCTCGGGTGTGGCAGTTTCGTCTGTTGCAATCTCAACCAGCTCGTCTTTTACTGGACGAAAATAATGACCGATATCCTCGAAACGACGACTTGGTGTTAGTTCTGAATGTCGCGATTGTGTCATTAATTGGTCTTCGACAGGAGTGGCTGCTCGTCGAGGTGCAACTTGCACGGGGACTAAGCCTTCTGTGCCGTCCAGGTCTGTTGAATTGCTTTCCTTGCGTGAAAGATTGACCATCAACTTAGTTCTCATTATCCCGTCAACTTTGCGGATTTCCTCAACATCCTTTGTCTTGTTCCGATTTTCAGGTCGTTCGTTGTTCTTTGGTAATATAAAAAGGGTGGATGCGCCAGGAGAAGTGTTCTCGCCACTTTCAAACGCACCAAAACTTCCACCAAGCACGCTCTCAAGCTCGTCATTAAGAGAATCGATAAGTTCTTGGTCGGACATCAGGTACTCGTTTCCAGCGTTATCTGAAAAAGACTCATCTCTTGGATTTGGCTCTAGGCTCCTCGAAGCTCCTGGTATTGGGGATAAGGTACTTTCTGCCGGCATCGGCTTGTGCTGCGATTCTTTACTGGCCGTGCCTTTCATGCTATAAACGTCGTTGCAGAGAGTCTGGAAGCAACTGAGGACAGCTGACTCATCTACAAAGAGCACCTCATCCTTCAGGGGCGACACATTAGGGTCGTATGAACCCGGCGGGCATTGTACGTTAAGTTGCAGGAAGGGGTTGGGCGGCGCTCGTGAACTATCAAGCGTCCCAAGAACACTTGAGATGCTCGACTTGAGAATGGAAACCAGTTTCTTTCCAGTTCCTTTTGAAGATGAGATAGGCCGAGAATCGACTGAGATGAAAGCTCCCCTGCCCTTGATAACCTTGACATCGCTCTCGGGCCGCGGTATAAATGCTGTGATTGTCACATTCTGCGATCGTGTTTCGGCGCCTGAATCTGATGACACCTCGAGAACTTGAGTGATAAGGGCGTGTCCAAACACCTGTATGATTGCCTCCCGCGTGTTCGGTGACAAG
This sequence comes from Fusarium continuum, assembly GCA_013184455.1. Taxonomy (NCBI): domain Eukaryota; kingdom Fungi; phylum Ascomycota; class Sordariomycetes; order Hypocreales; family Nectriaceae; genus Fusarium; species Fusarium continuum. The sequence continues at coordinate 9,371 of JABCKB010000169.1, read as the reverse complement.
CATGGGGAGTAAAGCCACGGCTGGCTTGAGCCACTGGGCACTTTGAATGAGAGCTTAATATGCGGGAGTGCTATCGCATAGCTTTCCAAGAGTCGTTTAATATCCTTCAACGTCTTTCTGCTCGCTTTGATAGCATTCTGTTTCCGAACGGGGATATTCTCAAGCAAATTCAAAGCTTGAACAGTTGTTCCAACAGTACCGGTTACAGGCTGCTGCTTGCCGATTCCGCCCGATCCGCCCCTTATTAAAAGAAGTGATGCAACAGGATCTTGAGCTGTTCGAGTCGTGATTTTGATTGTAGCCAGAAAATTAGCATTAGCAAGGGCCTCGCCACGAAAGCCTAGTGTTTTGCCGCCCTTTAAGTGAAGTTCGTCAAAATCTCGGAGCTTGCTTGTATAAGACCGGCGTCCTAAAAAGTCATAGTCCTCAAGCTGTATTCCACGACCATTGTCTCGGACTTGAATCTTGTCGACAGTGTTGGGTGCAATTGAGACATCGATAGACGTGGCATCTGCGTCGATGCTATTGTCTACAAGCTCCTTGACTAGAGAAAGGGGATCTGCGATTGAGGATGAGGACCTCAGGAGGTGCGCCGTAGATGGTGGCAACGCAGATATTGACATGGTGATGGGGAAATGGCTTGAAGAATAAACTGCGATGTGAGATCTCAAACAGTTTATGCTTGCATGAAACTCATCACCTGGTTGCCCGAGAGACTACACGGATCATGTGGATAACATGCTGGTGGAGTTTTGTAAGAGAAGGAAGATGTAAAAGCAGACACATGTTGGAGCAGCGGAAGATGAAATGAGTAAACCATTTCCAGAGGGCAGTGATTCATCATGTCTGTTCGGACAAGTTAAGCGTGGAATGTATCAAGAAGGAGGTGATCCTGAGCCTCTGGTGCCTTCCTGGCTATCGCCAAGAACCTACCTACCTTAGGTACCTAGTTAGGTACCTTAAGGATGGAAGGTCCGATCGGGTACGTACCTCATCAGTTCCCTGCATCCTACCTGCCCCGTCCACTCCGTACCGCCCCGCCTCTGTGATAACCCCGCTGTGAGCCCCGCGCCTTGCCTCTGGTAGAAGTAGAATTCCCAAGCTTCTACTCTGTACTCACAACCTAAACCATCTATCTACCTTACCTACCTACGTACCTACCTACTTTTCAGCTACCTGAAGCTATATCTTGGTAGCTTCATCTAACTTTCCGACGCGCATACAATCTCTTTCACATCATCTCAACCAGATTAACCACCCATCTCTTCACGATGTCTCTCAAGGGTCCCTCTCCTCAACACCACGACGGCTCAGGTCTGCGCATTGGTATCGTCCACGCCCGCTGGAACTCGACCATCATCGACCCTCTCGTAACTGGTGCCAAGGAGAAGCTTCTTGCGGCCGGCGTTAAGGAGTCCAACATTGTGGTTCAATCTTGTCCAGGCTCTTGGGAGCTCCCCATTGCTGTCCAGCGGTACAGCATCCCCTGTCACAATCTGTCCGTTCGCGCCGAGTTTCTGACAAATAGCCATTTTTAGCCTCTTCTCGGCTTCTCAGATCCAGGGCACCGCTACTGGCGGTCCTTCGGCGACCGACCTTCTGGCTTCATCTACTACCGACCTTTCTTCGCTGCCTGCTTCCTCTGGTGCTTTCGATGCCATCATTGCTGTCGGCGTCCTGATCAAGGGCGAGACCATGCATTTTGAGTACATTGCCGAGTCAACATGTCAGGGCCTGATGCGCGTGCAACTTGACACTGGTGTGCCCGTCATTCTTGGCGTCTTGACTGTCCTAAACGATGATCAAGCAAAGGCCCGCGCCGGTATTGATGGCAAGGGTCATAATCATGGCGAGGACTGGGGCCTGGCCGCTGTCGAGATGGGTGTCAAGAGAAAGGAGTGGGCTAACGGTACCATTGATGGTTAAGCCAGTAATGTACACAAAACAAAAATAACGGATTATTATATTTATATGGTATGGGGTAAACTAATGTGCACAAATAATAGACGTTTAAAGTCCCCATGACTACACAAACTGCGGCAGGATATTGAATAGCAACCCAAAAGTGTCATCCCAATTAGTCAATTACCGACGTAACGATTTATCTATCATGCGCCAGACTCAAACCCAATGAGCCGGTGCCAATCATATCTTTCCTCCACGACGCCCGGGTGAAAAGCACACTTCTAGAATATACAATTGTATGGGGCTCTCCAGTCGACGGCTGAGCTATTCCAACCTGTGGATATCCAGATGCAAAAGTAGAGCATATAAACCAATCTTACCTCCATCTCTTTTGTAACAGTTTCTCACAACGTCCTTTTGACTATATCATCGTTCCGAAATCACTTCCCAATCCCTTCTTACTCTTCCACATGCTGCGCTTCTTGTCACGCTTCGCCTTCATCGCCTCCCAACCCTCTTCGTCGTCATCGTCTGACCCATCGCCGGAAGTGCTGACAACGTTGATGGTAGATTTGCCCTTGGGTTCATCCCAACGACCGAGCGCTCCAGACATGGTGTTGGTTCGTCGATGCGGTTCGGGAACCGTTGGATCCGGCATTTGTGAAACTGGTCGGTATCGACCAGGAAGGCCAATGTTGCTTCGCTCAGACGGCGCAATCGAAGGGGTATACCCCATGGGCATTCCGTGAGTCGAGCCAGCATAGCCACCAGGCGGTGGCAAGAATGGGGCGCCTGAGCTGGGCTGAACCATGCTCATAGTACGCATTCCGGCGTCCATGCGGCGGGGAGGCTCCAAAGTCGGCTCCAGCATCATTGAGTGCCGCGATGAGAGGTCGTTCATGGACTGGGTGGCGGATAGTCCTCCGTATGGGGGCTGCATCGCTGGCATCATTCCGCCGGGTTGCTGTTGCTGTTGGTTGTTGGTAGCCATCATCTGCATAAATTGCATTTGCATCTGCATGAACTGTGACATTTGCTGGGTCATCTGAAGCTGTGCTTGATCCCCTACTGTGAGCTGCGGAGGAGGCATAGGCATCTGCAGTTGAGACATGCCCATACCTGGCACATTGTACATGCCGCCACCCATGCCGTTCATCATGCTTTGAGGCACATTGTCAAAGGGAGGACCTTGTGGTCCATTCAGACCGGGAATGAATTTTTGGCCGTTCGCATTGGGGCCACCTCGTCGCATAGCCCTCGAGCGTTCCTCACTGGCTATCACACCGACCAAACCACCAGGAGGCAGGGATTGTTGAGATTCCGAGGCAGGAAGGCCGCCGCTGAAGGTTAAAGATTCACGCATGGCAGGCTTCGCGATACTGGCGCCAACGAAAGGATCCTGAGGAAGACCGCGTGCAAAAGCAGGAAGCATCGAGTGGCGCTGGTTTTGGCTGCCTTCACCCATAGCAGAACCAGGTCTTGGCGGCACTAGCAGGGCAGATGCTCGCAGGTTCGGGTTGGAGCCCATGGTGCTCAGTCTAGCTGGTGGACGGGTCTTGTTGGGGAAGCCGTGAGCCTGCAGAATGGCCAAAGGAACCTCCTCGTCATCATCCTCATCAGAAGTACCTGTAGGAGGCCCAGGAGACGGCGTCTTCATTAGATGGAGCTGAGGTGCGCTCATTGAGCTGGCCAGCCCAGGCCGGTCATGCGAGTGCATATCGGGCTGCTCCCCGGTGACCTTCATCATCTGCTGTCGATAGACCGCCATGTGAGCCTCCTGCTTTCTCCTTTGCTTTGCTTGCTGTTTCGACTTTTCCATCTCATCCTCGTCATCGTCATAGTTGATCTCGTCGTCTTCTTCTTCATCGTTGGTGGTCGAATGCTGAACCCCATCGCTCGAGTCATGACGCTCCTTGTCCTTTCGGTATTTTTCGAACTGGGCTGGCGTCATAACCTTGTTGTTGCGTTGTGGGCTAGGGGCTCGTGAGTTGAAGCGGTTTACTATACGCGAAGAATGGGCGGAAGTTCCTTCAAACATGTTGTCATCTCCCTTGTTGAAGCTCGTGTTAAGGGGCTTCCTCTCGAACGAGGAGTAAGAATCCTCATTTCGTCGGTAGCGGCCGGAAGGCGGGTTGGGGCTGCTGGACTCAGAAAGCAAACGTCCCACTGCAATAGAATCTTGCAACAATTTCGCATCTTCATCCTCAATAATGTCGGACGGCCGGTTTGATGTCTTGAAGGAACTCTGATGACGCGGAACAGGAGGTGGCACATCATCGAGCTCAGGGGAACCTGGCTGAGATCCAAGTAGGTTGTCATCCTCGTTGCGGCTGTTCCATGACTCAGGACCTGGCTCTACCTTGGTGGTTTTATTGATGCTCAGAGGGGGAGGCTGGATGGGCCGGTTATTGGTCAACGACCGAGGAGCGGCGGATCCATCAGCCCTCATAGCAGCGACGCTTGCTCTCTTGTCAAAAGAGGAAAACATGGAGCCGAAATCTCCCCCCATATCCATGCCCCCATTCTCCATCTCTAATTTTGGTGGTGTAGCAGTGCTGGTTGTAGATTCGGTCAAGCCTCTAGATCTTCCACTAAAAGCATCCTGTTGAATAGATGGGACCGGGGGGATGTCGTTGTTGTCGATCTTTGGGGATGAAGCGCTGTTTTTTTTCTGGACCCCAAAAGAAAAGGTTCGACCCGCTCGGTTCAGAAATCCGGATCCGCTCGACTTGGGGGCTGCTCGAGGAGCGATATCGTGCAGATTCTTTTTCAGAGAATGCTTCGGGTCGTCCTGTCCCTCGAAATTCGTTGAAGACGGAGCAGTTGAGGCATTGCTGTGCCTTGATGAGGTATCAGTCGACGTGGCTTTGGTCGTATTGGACGCCCCACTTCCCCTGAGAAGGAGTCAGCGCCTTGGTGCATGACTTATTTTTATCTTCCAGAACCAACGGCAGTCGTGCAACATTCCTTGGCGAGTCACACAGGAGAAAGCGGGGGATCACGGGGGAAAAAACTCACCTGTTGCCACTCTTGAGGTCTGCGAACATATTATCCTCCGTGTCGAGTTCAAGGTGACTGGGCTTAGGAATGTGATTGCCGGCAGCCCTGGCCATCCTGGCACCGCCGTCAAATGATTTGCCGAGGGCAGGGTCGGTTCGTTCGATAACTCGGAATGACGTTTGCTCTGGTGTCACTGAGCCATGCTGGAAATCCTCCGAGGTCGCGGTTGACTTCCGCCTGTTGAACGCAACACCGAATCTAGGCATGTAGAAGGTATAAAGGATCGGTTTGAATTAAATGCAACCCATAAAAGAGACTCGGATAGTCCGAGTTAAGCAAGAGTTATTTGTGCTAGCAGTCGATAATGTACGGCGGCGGCGGAGACCTGATAGTATGGAGTTGAATAGAATTTAGAAAGAACAAAGGTTCCAGGCCTCGGCCTTGGTGTATATGATAGATAGCGAGGGTATTCAAAACCGAATCGTTTCAAGGATGCGGGTTGAGTGTAATAGATGCGGGTAACTGCATGATGGTAGGATCGCAAGTCAGCGGAGGTCGCGCAACGGGGAATGTACTGAGTTTCGTCACAGTCGTCGGGCACGTTAACGAATTGATCAGGGAAAGCGGCGGTGGATAACCAGTAGGTGTGCAAAAGTTGGGGGCACGAGGCTTTATCGGAATGGACAGAGTCGAGACAAGTTCCAGAGCAGAGACATGGAGATAGAAACCGGGTGGTTGGCAGCATGTGTCATTGAATTCAAAGAGAGTTGAGACTCACATTATGATCCCCAGAAACGAAAGATGGTTTGTATTAGGAGTAAAAAGTGGCTGGTTAAAGCCGGAACAAGACGGTCGGGCAAAGGCGAGAGCGAAAGTGAAAGTATGCGTGTATAGAAATAAGACGGAGAGGATCTCGCGTCTAATCTGTTCTGGTCTGTCTCGACTCGACTCGACTCGACTCGTGTTCAGCGGGCAAAGACAGGCAGGCGGCTTAACGTCGATGACAGAAAAGTAACAGTAGAAGTAGGAAGCGGAGATTATTAGGGGGGGAGCGAGCGGTGGTGATGTTGAATGAGAGAGAGATGGCGAGCAGAAGGCCAGAAGCGAGTCCAGTGGCCCGACAGGTCATGGACGGGATTGGATCCAATGGACATGGACATGGACATCCATGGCCAAAGCACAGACAGGCCTACGACAAACGGGGGGTCGGGCGTTGCACAGTGCAAATGCATAGCAGGCTCTAACCCCCGTGGCTAACGCACGGCCTCCGTCTCGATAGAACTGTCTTCGGAGGCAGCAAACAGATGTGGAAGTGGTTGCTTTTGAGACTCGATTAGATATGATTTACCCTGTAATATGGTTCGCGTTACGGAGTAGTTCTTGCAATTCTCAAGCTTGAATATCGAAAAGCAAGTTGGCAGGGTAAGAGTGATCGACAGAACGACTAATAAGACGAGTATGCAAACGTTGACAACTTGGAAGAAAAGGATGGGAGGCCGATATAGGTAAAGACCAAGAACCACAGATCTCCTTAAACAGCTATCAAGTCCATGCTAAATCAACTCAACTCGTAACCAGTAACGGTTATCATCAAGGACTTTGCCGAAGGCTGAATGCGATCTTACTACCAGCCACCCAGCTTCAAAGCAACAGAGGGACAGACGGGCCTCTCTCAGCTCATGGTCCTGTATTTAAGGTAGGTACTGTAGTGGTCCCTGTAGGCCCATCGTCACAGCCCGTATCCTCTCCCGACTACCACCTCGCTAGCGCTGTTGCTCCATGAGAACGAGCAACCCTTGTCCTGGAAGCAGTCACCAGTGAACCACAACCACGGCCACGGCCACGGCCTTGGCCATATTTCGAGTCAGCTAGTTAGTTTATCATGTTCAGCTAGCCTTGGTCTTATTACCGTACAGGCCAGGCTTAGCCCTCACTCCAGATCAAATCATGAGATGGGCCGTCAATGTACAGTATCTCGGCCAGCAACGCCAGTGGGATACGCTAGTCTCAAGACATGTAAAATAATATTTGAAAAGTCCTTTTCAAGCGGGATCAAGAGCTGATGCTGAGGCTGGCTCATCTCAAAGAGGCGCGGACCAGGCTAGGACGGGCAAAGCCGTAAAGGCGCAATAGTTCCGATTATCAGCTACGGTACCTGCTCAAAGCCGCAAGGTACAGAAACATAATCCTCTCGAGGAGATGATGCGCTAGAGGGAGATTGCGTGGCATTGAGCGACAACACAACGATCTAATAATTTGTCGATAGCGCTGTTGCGTGCACGCAATAGCGTGGTCATGTCCAGTGCTTTCGACTTTCATCGATCCTCGAAATTCTTCAGCCCTGGGGGATGTGCGGCAGATGGGAGGCGGACCAGTATGAATCCCTTCTTTCATGAGACGGTCTAAGCCTATAGTAGTTGGCGTTGTGTGAACCAGGCTAATCCTGAGCCGATGGGATGTTTCACACATCACGTTGCTGACGCGAGCTCAAGCGTTCTGTCCTCCAAGTTATAGGTAATTCCGTTCTTACTCTCCAATCTGTATTGTTCAACAGTTGAGTTGTCGGATATGGAGAAAATGAAAACAAGTCAGTACCCTCACCGGTGATCCATCTATTATACCCTTGGTCAAGACTTGGTTATTTTTGTCCACTGATGCAATAATTGATGCAGTAAGGCGGTGAATGTGGATATTTTGAGTTACTTTTCACGGTTCAATGTTGGCTTACTTGGATGATAATCGGGGTTAGGTCTTCAAATATGACCCATTAATCCGTGCTATTATTACCCCCTATGGAGTTTCTTGAATGTCCAAAGCATTGCTTTGCTGCAATCTCCCCTACAGCACACGCACAGACAGTATTATGGAGTTGCTGTGGGGATAAGGGTTCAGCAATGCTTGATTTCACTTGGCAAATATTCGTTCACAGCTGTCTGCGCTCGATATGATGACACTAAACTTATTGTCTCATGATGAATTGGCATTCTCTTTCACGCCAGAGCATCAGATACAGTACATTCAACTCAAAACAGCCCGGACCCTTCGGACATTGGATCTCGAAGAGAGTTGAATTAATCAGTTATTGGTTAGATCTGTTGCGCTGTTCCCGCCGTGACCCTCTTCTCTCTCTCAACCCCTTGTAAGTTACGGGCTGGGTTGCGGGCACGGGGACCGCCTCCACTATGATGCACGACTGTACGACAACCGAGCGACCTCCACCGAACACCTCACCCAAAAACAACAAAACTGAAAAGAGACGCGAGCATAGTTACCACATAATCAACATGGTCTTTCTCCCAGGGCACCTATTGATGGATCATTTCCTCCTATCATCCCTTTCATGATTTCCGTTTTAGAAATCACAGGAGTCGTAGTCTTTTCAAAACATACCCTTGTTGACAACCGACGTCGTTGACGGGTGCGATCCACAGGAGGAGTCGACGATCTTATAAGCAAAACCCAGGCTTCACGACGTTTGTTCTCTTGCAGAGTCAGTTCAAAACTTGGTCAAGGACCCGACATCCAGGTAATAAGGAGGCAGAAGGAAGGTGAGAAAATAAGAAGAAGGAAAAAAAAAAAAAAAAAAGGGTTAACCCGATGCGAATGCTACCCGACCTGTTCAAAAATATGTACAGCCGCACTGTGCCTGTATGCAACCTAATCGAGTGCTAGCAAGCTCATCGTCACAGAAACTCAAGCCTGATCGGGTCAAGTTCAGGTACGCGGCTCGTCAGTTGAAATCATCACTCTTTAGAAACAACTGAGAGGCAGTGGGAAGGCCTCCTTTTTCTTTATGGTCCCTGTCCATAAGTGGATCGACTCGGCCTTTTTAAGATCAAAGCTTGGCCAATGCTTCATAAGGGGCCCAACCGTGGAGAGACACACAGACACACTAGACATATGAGGTTCGTATGGAGTCTATGGGCTGGATCACATACGGATACTCAGAGTGTTTTTGAAGTTATTTCCGCCTTGTGTTGAGGTGTTGCTGACAATGAACATCAATGACAATGCCATTGCCGCCTGAGACCTTGGGGCCTAAACGGCCCCAGAGGTGACACTGCCAACCCATCAAAGAACCATGTACCGAGTACCTCGGCGCGCACAACAACTCGTGAACTCCACTGTACAAGTGAGCCTCTGTTGCGTGCCATGCCACGGCAGTTTTGCTCTCCCATCGCTGCACCCAGTACGGGCAGGGCTGGATCAGATTCTACCTACTAAGTTAACTTTTGGATACAGGTAAGGCTAATTAGTATGTAATTAAAGGGGATGGCGGCTTTCGCCATGGCTGAGCAATAGCTACATACTAGGTAGCTTCTTGAGCCACCTCATGATACTGGCTGGCACGGAGTTATTTTACTGTACGGCTGACTTCCCGCAAACGTTTGTCAACATCCATCCAATGTTGCAGCGTTCTTTTTACCTTGATTATTTCTCGGAGTGATTATATAACATCCTTCTCT
>JABCKB010000168.1:0-68170 GCA_013184455.1 Fusarium continuum | reverse complement strand
TAATAAATTAATAATATATTATATAGTTATATTTGGGAAATAATAATGCTATATTAGGGTATTCTTAGTGAGAATTTTAGTTATATTATGAATTTTGGGATAGTGAGCCCTCTGGACTGCTGTATTGCCTCGGCTATAACGGAACTACTTTCTTAGGTGAGAAACTCAAAACCGAACTCTAAAAGCTTCTTATTAGTAAAATGTTCTCTGTTAAAGTCTGGTCTGTGCTGTACTGAATATCATTGACGTCATGTTTGGCTCTCTCCGCAAAGCCATAATCCCAAAAATGGACATTCTATCTAAACTTTTATAGCGATGCCGCATAATAGACCCTGGACTGTTGAAGTATAAGCTCATCTCGGCGAGGAGATCTGTAACGAGCCCGATTGGGTGGCCGGTCACCAACACAGAGTGGGATTCAGAGACCGAAATGATCGAATCCCTGGATTTACTCACAAAGATGACGAGCACAGAGAAGAAGTAGCCCTAGAGAAGCAGAAGTACCTTGATATTCAGGAAAAGGCTAAGAGTGGAGAGTTGCTCAACTTTGGGGACTTGATGCAGAACCAAATGGTGAAATCTAACACAGTACCAGCTCAAGGTGAGAAATTCCAGACGCTAACAATGGCAAGGACTTTCATCTGTGCTGCCCGCAGTATCGCTCACTTGGATGGAAATATGTATTCAGCGCGACGGAAGTTTGGGTCAAGAACAAAGAACAGTGGCTTGCAAACTTAAGAAGGAACAAGAAGAGGAGGAGGAAAAGGAACAGGAGAAAGAAGGGAGAGACAAAAACGACGGTAGCGTTGAGCGAGAGCATGAATGGAAACGCTCCTCCGACAAGGACAAACTAGCCACAGCACAAAAACGCGACGCAAATTTCAATTGGCACACCGTACGTCCTGAGATCTTTGAGGACGACGAGACATAGAAACCTGCTATTCTGTTCAGACATCGCGTTTTCTTCAGCGACAAAAGACGGTGGTTGGATGAAGCCAAGCGTGGAAAGCAAGATTGCCGACGCGAAGCAATAAGCCGGTGCACCTCAAAAGGAGTTTACTCGAGAAGAGATCGAAAAGCATAACACACAGGATGATTGCTGGCTTGTGGCAGATGAAAAGTATATGATGCAACGAGTGTGCTAGAACGGCATCCTGAAGGCGTGGCAGCGATTCTCTATCATGCTGGCAAATTTCATCAAGAAACGAGTGATGAGTTTACTGGTATCCAAGATGAATATGCTTACAAAAATTTGAAAGGTAGGTCAGCATCCCTCCGTTCAACATGGGTGACTGGCAAAGAACAGACTGCACTCTTGGGGCTGTGACCGAAAAAGCAGCAAACTTGATCAAGCACAACGCAGAGGCCGCAGCCAAAGACGCCTCTGAGTCGAGCACCAAGGTCGAGCATGTAGCGGTAGAGAAACATAGATGGATGGATTCCAGTCAAACTGATCGATCGGAAGGATCTTTCCAGGGACACAAGGGCGTATACGTTCCAATTCCCCGAAGGAAAAAACGTTCTCAGCCTCGGAACATGACAACACGTCCAGATTGGCTTTCACATGCTGGACCGAATGCTAATCCGCTCGTACACGCCTACGAAGCCACTTCTTCCTGCATTGGGAGAGAACCGGGATATGGTAAATGGGAATGCCAAGTCCCTTCGTGATGGTGACGGAAAGTTTGAACTCACAGTCAAGGCCTATTTTCCCGATGAGAACCAACCTGGAGGTGCACTGTCGAATATCCTTTACTGTATACCAATCGGAGAAGAGGGAGAAATTTGTGTTCCGACGGGTGAGATTATAAACAACGACAACGGAAACTTCATCAACGAAAATAAAGAACGCCATTTCGACCGCGTATCTCTCGCCCTCGGCGGTTCAGGCATCACATCTTGCTACTCCCTCCTCGCTCGTATTCTATTATCAAGTGAAGGCGAAACTGAGATTCGAGTTGTAGATGCTAACAAATCCGAGGCAGAAATTCTGCTGCAGGATGAGCTGCAAGAGTTTGAGAGCAAGTCCGACGGGCAGCTGAGAGTGACGCATGTGCTCAGTCACGCAGATGACAGCTGGAAGGGCAAGACGGGCCATGTGAACGAGGATCTTAACAAGGAGAGTTTGTTTGAACCGTCTGAGAAGAGTGCGGTTTTCTTGTGTGGGCCGCCTGCGACGATACAAAAGGCTGCTCTACCAGCGTTGAAAAGTATGTTTTTGATTAGTTTTGCTTGAAGATTTAATGACAGGTCGATAGATTGGGGTTATGTGGAAGATTAGAATACGTTTGCGTTCTAATTCCCTTCGTCAAGTTTCGGTTGTGTATGTTGTATAGGTAGTGCATGTAATCAAAATGGTTTGCAAGGTTTGACGCTACCAGTCCTTCTTCTTTTCATGCAACCCTATCGATGGGATATTTCTAGGACCGATAGCACTTCTCTTCAATATCAACTTTCATTCTTGAGTGTCACTGGTGCAGATTCTTTAGCTAGGTAGTGTGTTAAATTCAATCAAATTTCAGACTCGAGGTGAGTACACTCAACACCCGACATATCCCCATAACTGATTCACGGTAGCATCACCGGCTTAGCTATAGCAACCCAGCTCTTCCGAGATCACGAAGTCAATGTCATCGCTAGAAACCTCCAACACTCGAGTGGGCCAGTCCATGTGCTCGTGCCAGGGTTGCAAGAAATACTAATTAGTATATTAGTATTTTTAACATACCAAAACCATTTTAGTATTAGTACATTAAACTAATTTACCATCCTGGCTGGTACCGGCCCAGTAGCCGGAGACTGTTCCTCGCCAGGAGACAGAAAGACGTAACGCTATGGTTTTGCAGAGCTTTGGAGATTATCCACGAGACATCCCGAGTCCAGTATTAAGAGAATACTAGTGCAAGAATTCTTTGATCAGGAGAGGACAAACTATAATCTCTGGTATCACGATTTTGTGTCGAACGTATTACTCACAGCTTGAAAAGACTCCTTAAGCCAACTTGATTCAGCTCCGTTTTCGTTCCAAGAATGAGCTAGCAGAGGGGGACAAAGGGCGGCGTAGTATGTGCGCCTATCAAAGCAGAAAAAACTAGCTGACCAATAGTAGACACAACTATTGTCCTCAACCCACACATCATCCTCCCGTGGCTACAGTACAAGCTCAGAAGCAAAGGTGTCAAGTTTAAAGGAACAAATTTCTCTTCCCTATCGAATGCTCGTCATATCGGCCGCGACATTCTCTTCAATGCAGGCAACCTCGGCCTAGGGAGCTATTCGATGTTAGAAATCTAAAAATGCTGTGTTGGAAGGGGCTGATAGACTATCATCGTGAGGGGTGACTTTAATCAAACGTTTATGCGTGATGACGGTAAGGATTACTTGTGTTGTTCCTCGTCTTGATAGGACGGCGATACCAGGGGTTATAATAGACTCTAACGTTGTGTAGCTTTGAATTTCATCGACTCGCGTTTAATCAAATCTCATCATAATGCACATGATTAAAACACAGAGGTAGACTTGAATTTGACAGAGACTCAAGTTCTCTTATAGTATCTAAAACCCCATCAAGCTGATGTTCTTCATATTCTCACAAGAATCAACAAATGCCTAGCTGTGCACTTTTCCACCAACCCAGCAGACTACGACATCATCAGCCACCATTCCGGTATCCGTCTTTATAGATCTAGCGGGATGCGTAATGAAAAATAAGTCGAAGGCGGCCAGAATATCGTTCATCCTTGCGGCAAGCTAGTGCTCAGAAGACTACGTGGCTAGTTGTTGACAAAGATGTAGGAATCACAGGTAGAGGCTACATATATGGTTCTGTTATAATTCGCGAGGTGATTAAGCTTGTTGACAGCTTTTTGTTTCCTACTGGTAAGTCGCATCTGTGAGCTTCGATGGTGTTGAGGATTTTGGCGTTGAAATGTGGGGTATTACAATACGAGGCTGTCGCCAAATCTAGTCGTCTACAGAATATCATTTGAACCGTAGTATCATGAAGTAAATCTGTTGACAGTCCAAAGATTAGTCCAAGACTTACTTGGTGTCGTGTAGTCGTGTAGTCGTTATTTAAATTGGCCATGTTTGAGGCAGTGGTTCACTACGTTCGCCAACTTAAATGAGGTATCGCTAGGTCACATACAGCAATGAACCAATGCATGGGTCGAATGTGTGTTAATTCTTTCAGCTCTTTCCAAGCTCATACTCCTCTAAACAGCGGAATAACTTTTTTGGCTAAACTTTTGTCCCACTGCAATAAACGCCATAATACACTTCCTTGTCAATCTATTCCATCCTTACGCGGTCCCGCCACGCACCGGGGTATCCATCATCATAAGTCTCGTAGCACCGCTTTAAACAGCAGAGGTTCCCTTCTCGGGGGTCTCCTCAGGCCAGACGTCGTAGCCAAAAGTATCCTTCATGTTCACAAAGCGGGTGTGACGACCCTTGGCAACGCTCTGGACAGCCTCAAAGTCCTCGTCGGACAGGTTGGGAATCTGGAAGTTGCTCTCAATGCGAGAGGGAGTAGAGCTCTTGGGCAGAACGGCGTAGCCTCGACGCAGACCCCAGGCGAGGAGAACCTGGGCCAGGGTGTTGCCGCTGCGGTCGGCGACGGCGTTGAGAGTCTTATCAGTGCGGACCTTCTCACCAGTGGTGGGGACCTGGTCCTGAGAACCAAGAGGAGAGTAGGCCGCGGGGAGGATGTCGTTCTCCTGGCAGAATTTGACCAGAGCCTCGTTGGGGAGGAAGGGGTGAATCTCGATCTGGTTGACGGCGGGCTTGACCTTGGCAAACGACATCAACTTCTTGAGGCCGTCGATGGTCCAGTTGGAGACACCAATGGCACGGGCCTTGCCGCTAGCCAGAATTTCCTCCATGGCACGCCATGTGGGCTCAGGGTTCTCGGTGAGATCCTTCTTGATGACGTACTTGCCGTCGGGGCCAATCTTGGGCTTGTAGTCGTCGCCCTTCTCGGCGGCGATTGGCCAGTGGACGAGGAAGAGGTCGATGTAGTCGAGGCCGAAGTTCTTGAGCGAGTTCTCAATCGACCACTTGACCTCGTCGGGCTCGTGGAGGTGGTTCCAGACTTTTGTGGTGATGAAGATGTCCTCACGCTTCACGCCGTTGTCTTCCTTGAGGAAGTCCCGCACAGCCTCGCCGACCTCGCCCTCGTTGAGATAGAACCAGGCGCAGTCGAGGTGTCGATAGCCGACCTTGAGGGCGCAGGTGACAGCCTTGTAGGTCTCGCCCTTGGCGCCCTCGTTAGCAAAGGTACCGAATCCCAGGCCGGGGATCTTGACACCGTTGTTGAGGGTGAAGGTGGTCTTGTTTGAGACAGCCATTGTGCAGATGTTAGGGAGAGGTTGAGTATGTGTGATGGGTGTGAGTGTTGGTGAGAGGAGACCAAGCTAGGCAGTAGGCGACGGTTTTACAGACGAACAGCTTTTAAAGGAATCACATCAATATGTCAATTGACTCGGTTTGTCGGTCCGGCGGAGATGCGCAATGGCAGGCAACGGCAGTTGGCATTGACAATAGCAGTGAATGGCACGTTTTTCTCCATCTGATGAGGTGGCTGTTTTTCGCCGAGGCCGCGCGAGGCGAGTTGGTGAGGATGGTCATTGACGTCATGTGCCCAAATTGGGAAACTTCCAGAAAACGCGTTCGGTTTAGGCACACAGCGTTAAAAAAAATCCAAATTTTCACATTGATGAAATGGAAGGATGGACCTGTTCCGTTGGCCGTTGGCCGTTTGCTGTACAGTATGGTACAGTTACCTCAGCCTTTGGGACCCCCTTCGCTTCAGTTAGGTTTTCTCTAGGAGAGACATGGAACAAGCATTGAGTCATGGGAAACAGGAGGTAGCCAACCAGAGCATCAGGAGAAGAAAAATAATCTTATCAATAATTATGGGCCGCAGTGGCGATCCTCTGACTTGGACAGGTACGTTTGAAAGTGAAATCTGAAATCTGCTTCTCTGGGCGTTTCGAGAGGCTCGTCGATACCCGCCCGCCGCCCTAGCCGCAACGTAACGGTATCCACCGTGAAAAAAGACGGTCGGTCCAAAATGCCCAAAGCCATGGCCCGTAAAGATAATGATAATGGAGGGAAAAAAGGGTCCATCCTTTCGGCAGTGGAGCCAGTAATGATGTCAGAAAAGAGCCCCCTTGGCATGCTTCCATCGACCCCTGGAACCGACCCTGCTCCAGTTTAATTCCCGTGCAAAAACAGGCACAGACGCAGCAGGGTCCATTTCTACAACTCCACCAAATCCACTTGGTGCGGACTCTTCTCGGAACAACCGTCGCATGCCGCTCGTTTTTTTCACGTCTACAACCACGATACCTGCGATAACGAGGTGTTTGCTGAGGCATATCTTGTCGAATGGTGTAACCTGCGAAGAGGGGCTGCGGAGCCAATCTTGACACAACTCACGTCACCTACCTATGACGACTGGCGCGGGAGGAGAGGCTGAAGTTTGTTTACAGTATCTACTGTACCGTACCTAGGGGCGTGTACCTGGCGACGGACGCTCTTTTTTTATTTTTTACACTGGCTGTCGCGGAAACGGTTTATGCCACCGCCTCAACGTGTCGTCTTCCAATCCGTTCTTTGGTTCTCTAGCTTCGTTTAGATAACGGGATACAGTATCTCTCGACTGCATGGGCATGGCATTGACGGTGAACGCCCGAGCTCCACCTCGGTAGCGCCGTTTGAGCATGCCTCAGAACGAGACGAGACGTTCCCGGGAGGGAAGAGAGAAAAGAAAAAGTGATGATATCAACAAGAGGGCGAGTTTTCACTCGGCAGGATGTGAGAAAAAGCCTGACGGCATCAGAGGAGAGCCTAACCCGCCAGATAGATAAATACGGATCCCCGCCCCATTCATTCTATCTCGATCTCATACATCTTCATCTTCATCTCCATAACCAAGCAGTCCGTTCTCTTCACTCATACTTGATACCCCTCCGACAACCCACGACTGACTGTCTTTTCCCTCTATAAACTTCCGGCTTCCTGTCTTTCTGCTCTTCACGTCTACGCCTAAACACCCTTCACCATGCCTGCCTACGACGAGTCTGACCTTATCCACGCCCCCAGCTCGCCCAGCGCTCTCCGCAAGATGTCGAACGTCAACAACGGAGCCGAGGGCAGTGCCAATGGCAACGGAGACAGCCTCGCCATTCCCGGCGACGATGTCAACGGCCCTCAGGAGATTCCCGCTACCCGATCTTCCATCTCGGAGGCGGCCAAGTACATGCACAACCTCAGCGTGTCGCCCTCCATGAGGGACCGACGATCCTCCCGAAACTCTTTTGGTACCGCTCTGCCCATCCCCCGTAAGCGCCAGTCGCGCCTCTCCTCCGTTCACCATGCCGACGGCCGCCCCGCCCGGCCCGGCATGCCCCCGATTCAGCCTACCCGAGAGCTCCTCGTCTCCCAGGTCCAGGACCTCATGTCCGAGAAGGTCACCAAGGCCAAGAACATGGCGTTCGCCTTTGACATTGACGGTGTCCTCGTTCACGGCGACCGTCTGATCCCTGAGGGTAAGAAGGCTCTCGAGATCCTCAACGGTGACAACGAGCTTGGCATCAAGATCCCTCACATCTTCCTCACCAACGGCTCTGGTAAGATCGAGAAGGATCGCTGCCAGCAGCTCGAGAAGATTCTGGGCAACCCCGTCAACACCGATCAGTTCATCCAGTCTCACACCCCCATGAGTGCTCTGGCCGAGTACTACAGCACCGTCCTCGTCGTCGGTGGTGAGGGCTACCGCTGCCGTGAGGTCGCTGAGCAGTACGGCTTCCGCAACATTGTTGTCCCCAACGACATTGTCGCCTGGGATCCTACCATTGCTCCCTACCGCGTCTTCACTGACGAGGAGCGCGCCACATCTCGTCCCCGTGACTTCACCAAGATCTGCATTGAGGCTATCATGGTCTTCTCTGACTCGCGAGACTATGCCACCGATATGCAGATCATCATGGACGTCCTCCGCGCCAAGAACGGCCGCCTCGGCACCGTTGCCGAGGACCCTGTGGCGGAGCGCGTCCCCATCTACTTCTCCCAGGGCGATCTTCTGTGCCCTACCGAGCACCCTACTCCCCGCATGTCCCAGGGTGCTTTCCGCATCGGTCTTGAGGCCATGTACAAGGCCCTCACTGGCGCTGATCTCGAGCGTGTCGTCTACGGCAAGCCTGAGCTGGCCACCTACAAGTACGCCGACGACGTGCTGACCTCTTGGATGGGCGAGCTGCACGGCGAGGAGCGCCTCCCCCAGAACATCTACATGATCGGTGACAACCCGGCCTCCGACATCATCGGTGGTAACATGTATGGCTGGAACACCTGCCTCGTCCGCACCGGTGTCTTCCAAGGCGGCGACAATGACGAGAACAACCCCGCCAACTTTGGTGTCTTCCCCAATGTTCTCGAGGCTGTCAAGAAGGCTCTCCGCAACGAGCTCGGCCAGGACTTCAAGTGCTTCTTCGACGAGAAGATTAACCCTGTCCTGCACGGCGATGCCTCCGATGCCGCTGCCGTGGTCTAAGCATGAACCAGCCACCTCTTTAACGTAACTCTACGAACTTTTGTGCTTATTTAAACGGCGTTCTTGGGATTGGGAATCATAAGTCTACGACGAATTTGATCATGGGACTTTTTCATAGACCAGCGATATAGAATCTTGATATCAACAGCATAGATTGATTAGGCAAGTCACGGTCGGGCGGACGCGTCCTAGGCTGTGTTCTTGCAGAATTGCCTGGTGCAGTTCAATTGAAAGCAAATTCCGAAACCATGACTTTCTCCTTACGTTTGTGACTGTAGTCGTCTAACTTAGTAAGTTTTGGTTTACGGATCGGCAGCGATAGCCGCCAGAAAACGTGGGCGTCTGCATCTTGGCGGCGTTAATGGTGATCTTGCTCTTGGTTGTGCATCTGAGATCGACGCCCAAGAGTTGAGGCGGTAAGCAACTACCGAACTCAATCGAGGATCAGCGCTGACAAAACCTGCTTAGAATTCGGAACTACCCACAAGATCGGCGGCTCAGCTTTTGCTCGGAGAACATGTGAAACCGTTTTCTGGGATGCGAACCGTTTGTGCAAGGTACTGTATCCGTACTTGAACGGTTTATGCGACGTCGTTATTGTTTTTATGGCGTCAACACCGTGGTCGCGGACCCGCTATCACGCAAATGAGGAGTAGATCAGTCAAGAGCATCAGCAGCTTCTCTTGACGTTCCCCTCAGTCACGTCAAGGATTATTGAACATGCTCATAATCACGGCAACGGTTTATCCGCCCCGATGCAATCCGTCGTAAGCTGACGGGATCGCCTCGCGACTCGCTCCACTCGCGTCTGTATCGCGTCTCGCCGCGAATAATAGCGAGTTTGAGCGATTGGGCCAGCACAAGATGAATGCCTCGCCAACTGCTCAGCAGAGGATTCTTACGAAATCGTGGAAATTTGAGTATGAATAGTATCTGGGGAGAAGGAAAAAATGAGTGTTAAATTTTTATAAAAGCCGACGAATCCTTCACCCACAACGACGTCCATCCTCAGCAGTCATCCAGTCTTCCTAGGTTAACATTCCAGGTCTAAAAGTAGTGTGCTTGATTGATTTACACCATGGTCCGTTTTCTCTCAACTCTCCTCCCGGGAGCCCAACTCCTCTCCGCCGTCTTATCACATTCAATTCTCAACATGCGTCCTCGTCAAGGACAAGAATACCCCTACCCTGAACTTGGTAGCGACGATCCCGCAGACTGGTCCACGTCCGGCTACTTCATCAACCATCTCGCTATCACCACCAGAAACCTCACCGCTAGCGTCGACTTCTACTCCAACGTCCTCGGCTTCCGAAAGCTCTTCACCCTGCAAATAAGCAAGACGTACTCCATCACGTACCTTGCTCACGCCCAGGGCGGCAAGAACGGAACTGGTTATCAGACGGCGCTCGAGATGAACCGCGAGAAGAACAATGCCCAGGGTTTGATTGAGATATGCTACGTAGACGTACCCGTCAAGGACGTCGAGTCCACATCTCAGCGACCTAATACGTTTGGACATATCGGTATTGTGGTGCCTGATACCAAGGCAGTGCAGGACCGCTTGGATGCGATTTCTTATGTCTCGGTTATTAAGAGGTATGGAGAGCCTTTTGCTGAGCTTGGTAATGATAGCTTGGTTGGCTCAGCTGCTGGTCTGTCGCCCGGTGTTGTTGCACAGTTGGATCAAGAGGAGAGGGAGGC
Organism: Fusarium continuum; assembly: GCA_013184455.1. Classification (NCBI taxonomy): domain Eukaryota; kingdom Fungi; phylum Ascomycota; class Sordariomycetes; order Hypocreales; family Nectriaceae; genus Fusarium; species Fusarium continuum. Next base: position 57,912 of record JABCKB010000168.1, on the reverse strand, counting down.
TATTGTGAAGGGGCTAGGTCCGGTTGTTGTACCTCTCATCTTTCTTGTTGATCCGGATGGTAACTTTATTGAGATTCAGCCTCAGGAGGGTGCTGAGTTGGTAGGATGACCACTCATTTCAAGGCATGAGTTACAATGAAAGCTTGACAACAGTATAAAGGCAGAGTTTGTGTAACAGTCATTTGTTTGACAGAAGGGATGTTTTTTTTGTTTACCTGGTGTAGGAAATAAGACTTGAGACGCTAGGTAGTTATCGTACGCAGGTACTATCCAAGACTTGATAGGCATTTCAATAAACAAATTACTACACCGTGTACAACCACGAGATCTCCCATAGTAGCCACGGGATGAGGACACATGACATGTTCTTTCTTGCATCTAGATGAAACCCCACGTGTTTTCTGCCCGACTCGCAGCACTAGGTATTCTAATAATACGGCAACAGATCCAATAACGGCCGATGAAACATGTCTAGTAGCTTCGATAGGTCACTGACAAGGGGCAAATCGACGGCCCCTGCATGACACCGCCAAATAAGCTCCCGCTCCCCCGCAAGTTTAGCTTCAAACGGTGGGCTGTCTATTGAGTTTACTCAGCGTCGATCCTAACGACAGGACGACGATGTAAGGTGAAATGCTACTACTAATCATACCAATTTTACTATAAACGCAGTATCTCGCTGGAATTTCTCATGGCCGTGAACGAAAGTTCCCCCTTAGCACCAATATTCTTCGCGAAACATATGAGAATCAGGCTCTGTCGGGCAAGATCCATGTATGCAGGCCTCAAGGGAGACAACGATGAACGGAGTTGTCGAATACCCTGACCCATTCCGCCAACCGGTGGTGTCAGCCCTAAATTCGTATGCTGAAGAAGCGGTCAAATATGCAAAGGAGAGCCACGTTTACATAGCATATCCATTGGAGCACCAGTTGTCGAGTGATGCAATAAGCAAGTACCCGGGCGATCAAGACCCAAAACGGATTGGGCCTGAATTGGGCTATTTCTTGGTAGTGGTGGTGCAGTGAGGGGTTACCAGAAACATAGAAAAAACATCGCAAAGTCGAAAATGAATCATCAAGTGCGGGCGACCAGCCTGATGACTCGGGCTCGGGCTCGGGCTCTGGCTCTGGCTCTGCCTCGTCCAACCTCAATTCTTTTGGTTACCGGCCTTCATTCTGAACCACGCGACGGACGAGGCCACCGCACTTTCACAAAGAGTTGACCTTTTTGGACGATACCTGCGTTGCTAGTACACATCGGGTCTGACAGGTCCGGCTGTGATAGACCAAGGCAAGTAACGCGCCCTTACACAACGGCCAACAGCTATAGGGGAATGAAGAATGCTGACCGTTGTATGATCTAGATAGTTTGAAACTTGCTCAGTGCATCAATAGATATACCTCGATCCTCTTGTCCTGAGCAGAGACCCCTACGGAGCGAATTCGGGGTTGCGCCGATTCCTCGACTAGACACCGGCTCGTCAATAGAACACCGGCGACCCTGTTCGAGCAGGGGATGGAATGATCATCTATTAGATTCATCGCGCCTTCTACGATTAATACTGAAGACACCATTGTCATCTGGCGAGAGGGTAACATAGCATCAGTTCCCAAAGCCGCTCATAGACGATCAGACGTAGATTGCTGTCGATCGCGGGTGACAATGCGCGCCACCAAGCGTGGTCAGAACTCTACACCCCAGAACAATTCCTTTCCCTGTGTAATTGGTGACAAGCACCCGGGTTTTTGCGATAAACGCTTTCGCACTATTGACAAGCACAAGTTGGTCCTACCGGCGACCCCCTTCACCCAGCGTTGCTAACAGTACCGCTAGTGAGCACCTCAAGAGATTCCACTCTCCCTCGTTCTGGTGTAAGCGTTGTCTGCACAAGTTCAATAGCTCTCTGACCGACTATCATCTCAATCTCGCCAAAGAGGACCACAAAAAAAACTGCCCTGGAACATCCTCGCAGAAGAACGAGGAGCATAGGCGGAAATTCTTTGTCATGGATGAAGCGCAGTATGAGCGCTTCAAGTCGCGAGGATGGAAACAGACTGATGTTCCCTATCAGCTCAACTTGGGTGGTTTAAGGGAGACGGTGTCTCAGAAGAGCTGGAGACAGATTCGTGAAACAATCTTTCCTGGCACCAATGCGCCTGTTGCTGAGCCGATTGATGCTCAAGCTGCACCGTCAGCGGCCGGTCAGATTCCTGAAGGGATCATGACCGTCGTAGATTCAAGCAGAGCCAGGCCATCTCACGTCTTGGGGATGCTGCTCACTGAATTTGAGAGCCCCCCACTGCAGACAACATCACAAGCACACTCGAACCCAACCCCTGCATCCTTGACTACAGCTGATGATGTTTCTGGACTTTCTACTGCTTTCTCAGAGGCGACGGATCCTCAGACACGCCCTTCAACCCTTTATCACTCATTCATGAGTGCGGCCGGGCAAGAAGACACTATAAGCCATGGCATCGGAGAGGCGGCAGACCAGGACCACTCGTATGATTGGGACCCTGAAATCTTCCTAGAGCATCAATCTTTGGATTCTCTGAGTGGCGCTGGTCGATGGGATATTTTGGGACCGATCGAGCGCTATATGAACCTCGAAGCTTTTGAACAGCACGAATATCCAGATGGGGAGTAACCTGTGTTCTGGGGGAACATGTATTTGGAGTTCTTGGATTATTGGAAGATTGACCTCGATACCAAGGCAGACCTGTAGGAGATTGTATGTATAAAGGTCATTTGGTAAAGCGAGAGAGACATGTTCGACAGAATGGAGCCAGCCCAACTTTATATAAAAGCCGTGTTAACTGGGATTGATGCCTGTAATGATGTAATGGGTGACACGCAGATTGACAGGTTGTGTTTCTGGACGTGAAGTCAGCTTTTGTAATTTGGGTTGAAAGAACAATGACATGTTATGCGAAGACGATTTTGAGTGTCGTCCTTCTAACACCACATTGGCTAGCTGAGAGGTAGTTGTTGCACAGATTCGTGAGTTGTCAACTTCCAGCAGCGCAACGCATGACCACGTGTAGAACCTCTAGAGGAAAAGTCCCTGCGCGAGAGTCATAATGTGAGGTATATAGACTTGGAAATAATGAGAGAAAGCATGGTTCATGTTGCGATCAATTGGTATAACGGGCTTTTGAACGGTTGCCGATGATCGGAGTTAACCATTCGGGACTCTCCGTCTTATTGCCTCACGAGGGCGCAATTGACATGTCGTGAGTGGGGTCATCCAACGTCCCAAGTCAACTTTTACTCCCCATCACACTTCACACCAAACACAATTCTTTGTGCCCTGCGGATACTTACATCCGGGGAACAGAGACATTATGCGTATCAGAAATATGCTAGATACGGGCGATACAGGATCTGGGGCCCCTCTCAAGGATATTGCTCCCTCTCGGCCCGGCTCTATCGCTATTGGTGGAGATCTCACGTCTCCATTCCTAGACATCGGCGCTTTGTCATTTGATTCCAGCGATCATCACAACTCTGGCTACGGATCAGTATCTCCTCAGGATACTTTTGATCAAAATGGCCTCTTCGAAATGAGCCTTGATGATTTGTGGACTGCCAATTTAACTCAACTCCCTCCCGACGCCAACACCACTGATTTCCACCAGACCCAGGGCGACTTGCACCAACAAGAACTGTCTCAACAACTTCCCCAAGTTTCCGGCAAACTCCAGGAGGGACTACGGCAACGTGGATACGAATACGCGACACAAGACCTTGCAGACCTTCTCAGAAATACCTCTGGATCCCCAGCTGCAAACTCGGCGTCAACTCAATCTCCCAAGGTTACCACTCCCCCAACACCTTCCACGCTACCACCAAAGGTCGGCCATCGATTCACTCTCGAAGCTATCCGCTCTCTAAGAGAATGGTTTGCCACGCATAGCGAGAATCCATACCCAACTGAAGAAGAGAAGGTCATACTAGAATATCAAACTGGCTTGAGTCGCACGCAGATTTCCAACTGGCTAGCCAACGCTCGAAGACGCCGGCATCCCACTGATGGCGGTAATCAGACAGCGTCAGGGAGACCTGGGAGAAGTCCATCTGACGCAACATACACCCCAAGAAGAGCAGGCACACCAATCCCTCGGAGTGCACGATCTCAGCGAAGCTTGAACCCCTTGCAGCGATGGGTCGACTCCCCTCCTGAGAATGAACCCGCTGCCGTCTCTGCTATTGCGCGTGCAGTGGCTTCAGGTGACCTGTCGTCTTCAAGTAAGTTCCAAAAAAACTGGAATTCTAAAAACTTCTCTGACAAAGATGCAGGAAGCCGGAGAGGGACGTTTTCTAGTGATGAGAGAGCATCGCGAAGACGCCGCCACAGGTCTTCTCCTAGTAGTCTCGCCACCTCAAGGAGTGCCTCAACCGACTCACGCTCATCTAGAGGATCCATCAGCGCCACCTCATCCCACAGCAGAGGCCGTTCTATTCAAAAGAGACGGCCACAGAAAACCTCACTAACAAAGCCTCGCCTCACATTTCAGTGCACGTTCTGTACCGAGACCTTTGGAAGAAAATACGACTGGCAACGGCATGAAAATTCTCTGCATCTTCCACTGGAAAGATGGGAGTGTTCTCCCGACGGACCTACTGCCACCGATCCAGACACTGGGCAAGTCTGCTGTTTGTTCTGTGGAGAAGAGAACCCAAGCGAAGCACACCTGGCTACTCACAATCCATTCGCATGTCAGGAGAGGGCGTTCAGCAGAAAGGATCACCTTAAACAACATCTGAGACTTGTACACAACGCTGGGCTCACTGGACTTTCTACAAGGCTGTGGAAAACTGCACAGCCTGACATAGTTTCGAGATGCGGCTTCTGTCAGGCTTCGTTGAGCACTTGGCTTGATAGGGTCGACCATCTGTCGAATCATTTCAAGATGGGATGCACAATGTCAAGCTGGGTAGGTGACTGGGGCTTCGAAGATTCCGTGCTGAATATTTTAGAGAAAGCCATGCCGCCATGTAAGTTATTGTTATTTCTGTCTGACATATCGCTGATAGTGAGTGTATCAGACTTGGTTGAACTAGAACGCGGCACCCCTTTTCCATTCGCAGCCAGCGGCAAACCACCTGATTCTCCCCGCTGTGCATACGAACTTATTGCGCTGGAGCTGGCGTACTTTATCCAAAACCACAACGACACAATTGGCGGCCTACCGAGTCATACGAGATTACAGCTCGAAGCCTGCCGTATTGTGTTTGCGTCTGAAGTCACATTTCCTGAGCCGAATCCAGACTCTCATGGAGGTTTCTCTTGGTTTAGAGACTTACTACTATCGTCTGACGAAATCGCTCAACAGGCCCGGTTCGCTCCTATTCGATCACGAACAGAAAGTAGGCTTACAGTGCAGAGAATCAAGGGCAAGAACGCACTTTTCGAAGAGTGTCCGTTGGAGTCCCGCTTGCAGGCCTTTGTTCATGAACAGTGGGCAAAAGGTGTCCATCCTGTTCCAGATAGTATGTTACAAAGAGAAGCTGGTCGAATCATGATGCAAATGGAGACAAAGCCTGAGTATGTGGCCAATTGGCTTGTCGGGTTTATTCACAATTCAACAAACTGGCTACAAGAGTTCCGACAACGTGCGGATCTGATGTTGAGAGACGAGATATGGAAAACGCCGTCGCCTAGTCACGCCTTATCATGGCCAAGCGACCAGATAGGCATTCAACAGCAACCGAATACTCTACCCTTGGATATGAAGTCATCGTTGATCGGTGAGAGTGAATGGCCGATTGGGGAACATAGCGGCCCAGCGGATGCAGACATGCCATGGTTAACTAACAACCCAGATGTGAGCACCAATCAGACGACGTTCGTTGATCCATCTCTCGGGGAATTTACATGGCTATGGTCAGAAGGACAGTCGGCATCACCTGAAATGCCTCAAACAAATTCCGGTACCGCAGTAGAAGGGAAGTCGACACTTCGGCCATCATGGCTTGGGTCGGGGATATTTGTCCTGAATGACCCGAATCATCTTCCTTGGTTTGCTCGCGAGCTAAAGAGATGGGTGAAAGCCGCCATGTCGCCGAATAATCCAACATGTCACGTTCCATCGGATGAAGAGTTGAGACATCAATCTCGATGTCTGCTTTACAATGAGTAAGTGCGCGTTGTCTGATCTGATGCGGTGCTCTACTTACCGTGATTAGCGATGACCCTTGGAACCAAACACCAGCGGATAACGTTCAGTGGCTGGAAATGTTTAAGAAAGATGTTGGTATTAAATGAAGTAAGTTTGAATAGTAGGCGGGGGGCATTATGACACTCTTGGTGGGATGGGGGCACTGATGCAACAATCAACCGGTGTGGCATGCTATCGCACAAGGGAGGAGATGATTGCAGTAATTAAGGGTTATTAGGCTTCTGCGCACACAAAGAATGGAAGTGGACATAAGAGTGCACCGAAGGGTCCATCAAGTCTCTGCGGACCCTGACAAGAAAGACTTCAACCTCTTCAGGCGTCCAGCCCAAGCTTCGCGTGAATGGGCCGATAGTGATAGCCTGGAGGCCATCGTAGATGACACTCCTGTTGTAGAGTCCGATCATCTTGAGGTTCGGATCCTTGGGCCAGGGACCAACCGGCACCTTTTTGATCTCGTGGCGTATGTTTACGAAACCAGCGTCTCGCAGCCTATCTGGATTCCTCTCAGCGGCATGCATCTCGATGCCACCTTTAGCCAGGGCAGCCTTGATGTTAGCCACCATTTCCGGCGGCGTAAAGTCAGGACGTAGACTGCCGTCGTCGCAGCCGTACACCCACCGGAATTCAGGCAGCTCAATCCATCCTCCTGGTTTCAACGCGCTGCACACACGTCAGGTTCGATCGTGTGCTTTGGCGCAGAAGGTCTTACCTGTAGATCTGTTCTAGCAGCGCGGGCCAGTCTTTGATGGCGGTGGACATGTTGCGCAAGTGAACAAGATCGATAGAGTTTTCAGAGTATAGCCAGGGCGCTTCGGCGTCGTCGACAAGGAACCTGACATTTGGCGGCACCCACGGTGGTTGTATGGGGCTTAGATCTATCCCGATGACTTCTGCGCTGGGATATTCGTCGCCCACTATGTAGACATCAGCACATGCCGTCTCCTCAACTTGAAGCAAACGCACTATCTATCGCCCAGCTTCCCGTGCCGGTTCCGACATCGAGGATCTTCTGCGGGTGATCCAGCGGCGCATTGTGGAGCTTTCCGCCAAGGAGATGCACTGCGACGGTGTGCTTCATATCCTCGCGCTCCTGTTCGGGCAGGTCGTTTGGAAATTGATATAGACCTTCCTTGAACTTGTGGTAGCGACGGCTGTTTTCGAACTGGTAGTCGCGCACGCTGGACGATAGAGATGTGGATGCTGCGGAACCGGCGGTAGAGGAAGCGTAGCCATCGTCTGATACGGCTTCGGGATCGTTGGCGGAGGTAGCGGGAGGAGGTGCTTGGGGATGGTCGGGTTCAATGGGAGGATCGTGAGAAGGTGTGTGAGAGCGAGAGATTGACTCTGCTGGTGCATCTGCCTTGTCGGACATGATTGCGATGGTCAAGAAAGGAAGGGATGGGAGCGTGTAGACGATGAAGCATGGGTGGAGTTAAGTCGGGTTTAGTTGGAATGAATGGTTCCCCGTTCCAATATATCGGGGCGGGAGATCAACAGCCCGTGACGTGACGTGATGGTACGCTACGGATACCGGTAAATCATAAATTACCCCCCACATTCAAGCGCGACTTTTCCTCCGCTGTTGGGCCATTGACATTCCGCCAGTACAATATCGGACACTGCTTATGCTGTTGGTGCTTGCAAACCGCAGCCACAATCCCTTCTTATTGCTTGGCAGTCTATTCAAGCTTGTTTGCTAGATTTCCCATGGAGCCTTTTAAACTCTCACTCGTCGACGGCACGGTCGTGTCTGGAATCTCCAACATTCCTACCTCGTCCCCAACGCCAAAGTACCGACCTTTGGTTGTTGGTCTTCACGGCGGCTGCTACACAAGCCAGTATTTTGATGTTACACCAGACTATACAGCTAGGGGCCTAAGCAATGCCCTTTCGGTACCCTTTGTCGCTATTGATCGCCCCGATTACAACGACTCGACGCCCGTTGGACCAATTCCTGAGGGATCGAGCTATCCTGAAGAATGGGGAACGCGATTCCATGAAGCTATTCTTCCAGCTCTTTGGAGAGAGTTTGGTTTGGCAAATGCATGCACATCCGTTGTTCTGCACTGCCACAGCCTCGGAGCCAGCGGTGCTCTTGTTGCAGCGTCTCTCCATGCCACTGCATCTGAGACTGCGTACCCTCTCGGGGGTATAGTTGTCTCTGGATTTGGTTCTCTTTTGAAGAATACCGGAGGTCATGTTTCACAGCCTGATCCTCCGCCTTCGCACCTGAACATCCCCGTCGAAGTCAAGGACAAGACTCTGCTGCTTCCAGGAACAGCCGACGAGTCCATATACGCCCAGTCAGAGCGCATCGACCACGCCATACCGTTTGAGGAGCTCGCATCGCTTAGAAAATCATGGCTGGCGACGTGGAAGCAGAAGTGGGGGGTTAACATCACCGCGCCTGTCATGATCGCGTTAGCGGAGAGGGATCATTACTGGGATGCGACGGACGAGCATCTCAAAGATTTTGCGGAGGGACTTCCAAAGAGTAAGAGGATTGATTTGAGTGTCATTAGAGGGGCGCCACATAACATCGAGCTGAGTTATTGGGGTCCTGGATGGTATGCGAGGAGTTTTGGATTTGCTGTTGAGTGTGCGGCTTCACTTGCATCAGAGAAATGAGATGTGCGTTTGGTTATAGCCTAGAAGAGAAGCAATATCATGGTTTTATTGATTGAAGTTAGCTATCATCTGATTCATGAGACAAAGGCGCGCACCTGTTTTTTTTGGCACGTACACTGTGATTATCTGGGAATAATCAAAAAGACTATGAAACTCTTTGCAAAAGGACTCTAAGATCTACGAAGCTGCCAAGGGTAAAATGCCAAGCAAATCTCACCTACCATAAAAATAAAACGTGGTATTCAGTTTATCTACAGTAACCCTTTTCGTTCCTTACCACGCTGCGTTTTTTCACTAATTGCTAGGACACGACGCAGTGCGATGAGTAGGTCTAAAGTTGTGCTTGTTCGGCCAGTTGTCAAAAGGTATTTTTTATAGATTTTGTGCATTCAGCTCTCCTTCACCTAAACCTACACTAATCCCAAATGCGAGCCGAAATCACCCCTTAAGAGGCCCCAGACTGACAAAAGCTGGCTACTTGAATCAAGCCTTTTCATATTCTCCGATCTAAATCGCCGGCTTCTATTGCATCCAACGCTTATTTCAGCTACCAGCACTCTCAATCTGATAATATACCATATTATTATGCACACCCGTCACAAGATTCTGTGACCTCTTCAACATCTCATTGGCTAGCCCTTTGGGGGTTCAGCAAATAACTTTGGCCGCTAACTGCTGAGACGCCAAGACAACATTCAGCCTTATATTACGCTTACATAACCCTCGTCGTTATCATCCTCCTCTACTCCTCAACTGCCGAGACGCCATCTCATCTTCTTTCACCTTGGGCGTATTCAGCATGGTCGGCGTTCCGAGCAGTAAAGGCTGCAATGCCTGTCGAAGAGCAAAGAAAAAGGCAAGCCTTTATTCACTTTTTTGTGCCCAAGAAATAAAATTGACTGGAATAAGTGTGATTTAGCCCAGCCAAAATGTGGACGCTGTACGAGAATTGGCGATACCTGCATAGGAAATGGGGCCAGACGCTTCAAGTTCCATCAGTATAAGCCTGATACACAGCTCGTGATGGCTCCCGCAAATATCCCAGGTAATCAGACGACCAAGCTGGCGTCAGAGTTTGTCTCTCTCATGAAGATCGACGATGAGCGATTTGGCTTCGAAGCCTACGGGCCCTACTTTTTCGCAGACATCCCTCGTCGAGTTGGATCTCATTCAGCTCTTGATGCTACTACTTCTGCCATGATTGCAGCCTTTCAGTCAATTCGTCTCCGGAAAACGCATGATCGGACCGCTCTTGCTTTGTATGGAAAGGCTTTGAGGTCATTGCAGGAATGCTTGATAGATCCTGAACAACCAGCCATGCTGAAGTTGGAAGTAGTCTTGATGATGATGCTGTGCCAGGTATGGTCAATGTCTGAAACGTCTCCTATTCACTGCTGATGAGCCGTTAGTTATGGATCGATAACAAGCATGCTAATAAACACCGGGGAGTGATAGCATATCTATTGAAAGAGGCCATCTCTCACGGTCAAAATTCAGTGCTGCACTCCGGAGATATTCGTGCCTGGTGCCTGCAAGCGGTAAGACTACGCGTCCCATTTCATTCCAGCTTGGTTGGCCTAATAGCCACAATCAGGTTTATGCGGCCCTTTGTGACCCCAAGGTCGAACTCGGCTCTTGGTTCTGGGACGTAGCTGTCCAGGACACAATCATGACAAGGCCATACCACTATGAGCAGAAACTGTACTGCTTTGAACTGGGTGCTATAGGAGACTTACCAGTCTTCCTTCGAGATCCAGAGAGATATCTCTACCAGTTGAAATGCTACTACAACATGCTCTCCAAAGAACGACCCATCATGCGCCAGATGTACGAAATCGCGATGGCAGTAGCCCTGGCTCCTGATGCAAGTCCGGTTTCCAGGAAACAAGCAGTAGAATACGCCTCAGGACACGCAGGTCTCCTAGCCCAAGCCTCACTAATAGGTCCCACCCTCGAGCGCTTTGACGTTCATCTGCACTACGCCGAGGACTCACACGAGGTCTGCGACGAAGCTATACTGTTAGCAAACCGATGCCATACTTTCCGACCCTGTGGAGCATCATACGTCCCGGAGCTGTTGAAGTTGGTGTGGGCATCGCTGGAAGATGGCTATCGGCACAGGGAGCTTGAGCAGCTGATGATTGTGTATGCGGAGGATGTGCAGGGTGCGGATTATATAGACGAGGCGAGGGCAATGAGAAGGCGGCTTGATGGGTTGGGATGGAGTAATGAGCAGAGTCTTTCACCAGGCACGGATGATTCCCAAGAGGTTCCACTGTGTGTTATACTTTGAGAGATCGTGTTTGAATTAAGAGATTGGGACTTCGTGATCGGATGACCGATACTGCTAACAGACTAATATGAAGTTTGTACCAAGATAGTCACAAGGTTTCAGTACAAATCTAACTATCCTTTACTATTGACTAGTTAATCTGATAAAGCTTGTTCCATGTATAGTTTGCATATGCACAACTAGACTTACGGTTTACTATATGGTCAACGATGAAATGACTGGCCAGTACTGAGTTGGTCTTTCTAATTATAAAACCCCATCAATCGCATTCCAACCTATTAACACAAAAAGCTAAATCAAATCATCTCTCTCGCACCAACCATTCAGACTGTTCTAATCTTGGCAAAACATCCGCTGTGCAAAGAGCATGCCTAATTCGAAGTACTGACAGGGGCTGCTTTTCAGCTCTGCGACGATCACTGGGAGATCCCTGCCCGCCGGCGCAACGCGGCGCCGAGCGGTTAGCTGCCTAACAGACGGCGTGCGGACTTGGTAGTGGTGAAGATATTGTCACATCTGCATCCCGTGTCAGCCACAGCGCGCTAATATGTATCGCGTGCCCCTCCAATTGAGGTGTTGTCGCTTGTCAGAAGAGCCTGGACGTTAGAGTGGCAGGTCATATAGAGTCGTGTTTGAGGCGACGTGCAGCTCTCGCATTTGCTGTCGCAGTAAACAGCATCACTTTCATCTGACCGTGGCATCGACATGTAGAAGTACACGGATCAAACAAGTGAAGTGAGGAGACCATCGCTGCCTGACGGTAAATGAACAGCCCTTCACTATATTACATCCCCACCAACTACAGACCTCTACTAACACATCAATCACCTAGCGCTTCATTCAGCTGCAGTAGCTCCTCCTAAACCCCTGTAGTGGCGGTCTCGAGTGGGAAACACTTGGTGAGTTAAGCTTAATTGAGTGCCTAACCCGACAATCAGCCCTGCGGTGAGTCTCCCTCGGACAGCCAGCCCTACAGTATTTCAAGCCCTTTGCTTCCCCAGCCTTGGGCTCTCCCGTCTGTGCTCTTGATCATCTACCTGCGCACCGCGTTGTGAATCTGTTCAACAGGACAGCTCTGTACCTCACACACTATACAAACCTCGCCCCAATCCCTCAAGTTCATGGCCGAAAAGCCCACCTTCACCACCCCCAACCCAAACCCCGACGGCGTCCCTCCCACCATGACTACCGAGAAGAGCTCATCTGGCTTCCTCAAGTTCATCGCCTTTCTCGACCTCGTCGTCAAGCTCGCCGCGACGGGCGCACTCATCGGCATCCTCGTCCTGCTGGTGAAGTTCAACACCAAGTTTGACAAGATCCTCGACGGCGACGCGACTCTCTCGGTTCGATTTTCCGATGCTAGCCCGCTGCGCGTATTACCCGGCTACGCGAGTGCTTTTGATGTCCGCATGACGAATGGGGCGAGTAACCCTGTGTGGTTCAAGGTGGATAACTAAATGGGAGGGTGGCAGAGGCCTGATGAAGGTCGGTTGAGTGGCGTATAGCGGGTTTGGACATGTTGTGTTTCGTCGGAGTTGGATTCGTACGTTTCGAAGATGGTTGATGATTTGGTCGATGATTCGTCTTTGAAGCTTGCAATGATGAGCTGGAGTTTGCCTTGATGGCGCAAGAGGTTTATTTACTCACCCTATGAGCCCGTGTTCAATCCAAGTTTTTCCCATTGTCGAATAACTGAAGGTCAAATAATGATTGCGTGACAAGCACGACATGGCTGTTTCTTTCGTGGCATGAGGAAAGTACCAGCGCGATTGCACCGAGGGCACAAGGACAAGGACACAAGGACAGTAACTGTCTCAAAATAATATCATTTAGTATAAAAATGCCGTCAAATAAAATGCAGGCTAGTCTAAGCAGAACCAAATGCAAATGTCTCCATGCCATGTAGCGCAAGTATTGTATGTAGGTAACTAACTGATATTTCTTTCCGTCGCGTCCGCTCCCCGGTCGGGCGAAACCGTGTGAGGAGATTGTATTGCGCTCGACCGGGAGAGAGAGGAAAGGGGTGCACGTGATCACCCGGATCGTGACCGTTGCCGGCCCCACTCGGGCCGAGGATGGAGAAAGGGTCAAGCAGGTAGGTATTGATGAAAACGCCAGACTCCGGATGATGAACGTGTATTGTCGTTGCCGAAGAAGAGATGTTGACAACTTGCGCCGCTAATTTGCTTTCTTCAGTGTATTTTTTTGTGTTCTGTTTGGTTTGTTGTTGTGCTGTGTTGCGTTGGCTGCCGCCAGAGGATCCTTGATGCTTAACCCCCGAAGTCGGCCGATCGCTCAGGCCTTCCACGCGACCAGGTTTCCGAGCAATCCGCGGATGCCCTGACGGCTCTCCTCAAGAAGGACCGGGTCCTGCGTCTGCTCGACCTTTGACTCGACGGCTGACAGGACGCGCAGGTGCTCCCTCTTGAGGGCCTCGAAGTCATCGTCCAGCTGCTTGTGCCATGGGTAGAGCACACCCACCTGGAAGCTGAGCGCTGAGCTCGCGACGACAAAGTTGGTGACGGAGAGGGCGCGGGTGATGATCATGGTGACTGATTTGAGAAGGAGTTTGTTTCACTGACTGATTGATCAAGAGTGATTTGAGATGCGACTGGAGGTTGGATGGCGGCAGACACGGAAGCAGACACAACAAAGTGAAGAAGAGAAAAAGTCAAGGAAAGAATGCCGAGTGAGGGAGAAAAAAAAAAGGAAACAAAGTTAAAAAGGAGCCTGGCAAAAGACGAACTGACAGAAGTAGAGAGAAAAAAGGTCAAGCGCCCCCGCAATCCATACTGTACATACGTGACATTCGGCTCGGCGTTGCCCAATCTATCCAAAAAGGTAATGGGCCCGTAGGAAGAAACAGGAATCACGAGCTCGGCTCGCGTAGACATGGATGGTCGAGACTCTGACAAGTCAGCTTTTCCTTCACGCTGGCCGCTGGGCTTGGACCAGGGGCGACTAGCTAACACAGCTGACTTCAAATGGGATGCCTGTCACGCGAACTCCGGATTCACATGTCCGCAGACGTGAAGAGCGTTTGAGGTTGCCACAACTTCATGACTCCCCACATGGGACAGGGATGTCAAAGCTTGAGGGTATCATTTCCAGAAATTGGCCATGTAGGCTTTGCAGCTGAACTGTCGCGCGGGAAAAAACCTCACAAGAATTATTCGGCGCTTATTACTCGACTGTCTCGGTGCTGGCTGGAATGAATAATGCTTCTACAGGCATCCTAGGCTGGACCGCCGTTAACCGCCGGTGGAGGGTTTACTAGGACAGGGTTCCCACGTGTCTAAAGACGCAGGGCTGCATCGGTTCGTCCAGTGACTAGGTATCCGTACTCCCGATTGTTTCCATCTTCCGCACCGATGCCGGGTTCGCAAGTGGCAAGCAGACAAGCTCCCGTCTTCGCTTCGTATCCACCACAAGACTCATCGCGCAATCTGCCGTGCCTCGGTCTCCACGTCGCCGGGGTCGTGGATCCCCGACCCTCCGACCCAATGCTCCATCGTCAACCCCGACCGAAAGTGAGCGGCGATGTGGTCCGTCCGCTCGCCCCAGGTTTCCATCGTCACTTGACAGAACCCGCATTTGCTCCGGATTGCGTCTTGTCGGTGTTGCAGCAGACTCAGATCCGGTGTCCAACCATCCCACTTGCGACACCTGTGAAACTTGTGCAGATGTTGCCAGAGGTGGTCTTTGCGCGTGAACTTGCGCTCTGAAACGGGTCGCTCGGCGCATGTATCGAATTCGTGAGCTTGGATGTGTTCATCGCTGGGCGAGTCCTGGCCACAAAAGAGGCATTGCGGGCCATCCTCGCTCATGCGCCAGACGAAAAAGGATTGGCCAGGTGTGACGGGAAGCGCGCAGATCCAGGAATCGAGACCTGGGAGATGAATTGATCGCTCATGACGGACCCAATCGTACCTTTTCTTGAAGATCTGTCGACAGAAAGTGCACTGGAACGCGACGAGCTTCTTGGTCCTTGATCTTGATGATGCGGTCCTAGAGATCGAGGGTCCGTCTGCAGCCGAGCTACCGGTGGATCGTGAGAAGAGGGTAGCTTCTCTAGAGCGGAACGAATAGCATGAAGATGTCGAATTGGAGGAAGCATCGTGCAAAGCAGATTGCCAAAGGGAGTCGTTGCTCACAGATGAACCAGGCCCATCAGACGCGCCCGGTTCATCGCTGTCCAAAGTACTCTGGCCGCTCGGCTGCGCAGCCAGAGCGTTTTGGATCGCCGCTGCCGAAGCTGGTTCCTCACCGGGCGGAGAATTCTTCCAACGATCCATGGGCGACATATTCTTGCGGAGGTAATGTGGCATGGGGGACCCCGGTGCAAATCCTTGGCGGCCGTGACCAGGCGATGCGGCATACGTTGATGAGAGCCGATGTCGCCGTCTGGTGTTGGCAAACCAATTGACTACTTGGCTTCTACTGAGTCCCGACTGTTGAGCGAGGTTGACCTTTTCTTCTTCTGATGGGTACGGATGGTCGAGATTGGAGATGTACCAATTTCGCAACACTCGGGTCTTTCTCACAGACCGGGTGTTGGTCCTCTTCCCCGATAACGCTGCGATTGAGAGTCCTTGCGATGACGACTGACCCTCGTCAACTGTCGCCGGCACGCCAAGGATGTTGTGCTCACTGACTCCATGAAGACGGCCAATGACTGGCTCCGACGTCTCAAAAGCTGAAGGTTCCCTTTTCTTGCGACCAGACAGACTGCATTCGCGGAACAAGGCGACACAACTTGAGCATGATTTGGTAGGGTTGGGATTGTCAGCCGTAGTTTGCAAGATGAGACACTGAAGGCGTGTCCGACGACAATTAGTGCATGGTGCAGGAGGTCTAGATGCGCCGTTCTTGATGAAGAACTCATCGATACTCGTCATGGGCGTCTTGATGGGATCGTTGTTGGTTGGTAGAGGTGCCGGAATACCCCAGTCATCGACGGGCTGGTTGAGGAATGAGAAGTCTTGATTGAGCTCATCTGTGGGAGCCTTAGAGGCTGCCCTCGCCTGTTGAAAGTCGGCATTCCAATCAATCTGAAAATCAGGAAGTCCTGAAGCTGATAGATTAAATGCATCCTGGAGGTTCGAGGCTTGGAGAGTCGAGTCCAGGTTTTTCACCCCTCCAGCCAGCGAATACGAATCTGACGAACTCCGCGATTGAGGGGCATGGTCGTCGATCTCTTCGTAGGGAAGCACCAGCGCTGAATCGTCGCCTCCTGTGAAAAATATGTCATCTAGCGAAAACTCCATGATTACATTGAGCTGAGGGCACAGGCCACTCAACGACGCTGATTAATTGATGAGGAGGCATATGAAGTTTGTTGGAGTGGAGTTTGTCAAGTTGAGATAATATCACGCGGAGAGCCAGTCACTCAAAGCGATTTCGGGCTTAGTCACAGCCGCGTTGTGAGGCAGCAAGACCGCGGACCGACTTGCTTGTTGGGATACACTCCAAGGGTCCTTGGTGCTTAGCATACATTAAATTGATCCAGGCCCTTATAAACAGTGAAGTTGGCCATCATCACGCCAACGCGTACGTCCTAATGTCTCAAAGTGCTCTACTGTTGTGATCCTCGCTAACGAGTAAAAGTTTTTGGAAGGCGCTTAACTTCCACCCCTGCCAAAGGTCTGGTTACAAGCACGTGAACAACGGCAGATAAATACAACTTCCAGCTGCCTTACACTGGAGACATGATCCGTCGCAATAGCTGCAATTGTCTGGTGTGTTTAGGCTAAGCGACATGGAAACTCCATCTTGAAACTCCATCTTAAAACTCCATCTGGTAGAGTCATGTAGTAGGGTAACCAACCGTGGACAATGTCCTAAAGAAAACGACATTTTATAACCATTTGAAGCTATTCCCAACTCTAGATGACTAGGGATACCTTGATATTCATTAAGTTCATATCAACGACCAACAGGCAGGCGGATGCAAGAATCTGGTTTTATTAGGCCCCACAAAAGAACAGTCTGAACCACAACGGAAGATTGTATCATTTCTGACGAACTGCCGAATCTGAACTCTATCTGTATTTCGCGAACGTCAGGCTTGAAGATAGTCATCGATAAAAGCGTGGGAAATATATATCTGTTCGTGGCTTGCTGACTATTGAGCAAAGGACCAGTCCCTCGCCTAACAGCTAAGGGCACCTATGTAGTATAACACTGACTGATCGATTTTATGGGATTCGCCTCCTGTTCTTTTGAAGACGCCAAAGCTGTGCAATCATATTTTGTAGTTGATATTAGAAAATAAAGCAAGATTCATTCAACTTAGACTGAAAATTCGATGGTATTTAATAGAAAGCTACAAGCCGTGTGAGATCCGAATATGCTTGGGGCAACTTTTGTTAGCTGCATCTGCGGGGGTGTCGGCTAATGTACCCAGAATCTTCAGGTTGATCATAAAAGTCTCAGAAATCTTCAACTCAGGAAACAAAGTTCCTTATCAGATCCTCTTGATTTTGCATAGATCTGTTATCGACTATCTTGACACTATACCGTTGAGTCAGTTAATTTTCATTCAAAAGCTTCAACTCTCTGAAATATCAGCTCACTCAAGTAGTCCTTATTCATAATTCACCATGACCACCCGTCGCCCCGTTTACTTCAACCCCAAAGCCAAATCATGGACGTCCGCTGCCCCTTCATCCTCTTCAGAAGCTATTGATCGTTTCCACCGGAGACTTCCTAACTATGAACCAACACCTCTCGTAAACCTGGAAAGCTTAGCCAAAGAGGTTGGTGTTGGCGCCGTTTACGTCAAGGATGAGACCAACCGTTTCGGTCTCCCTGCATTCAAGATCCTCGGTGCCTCTTGGGGAGCTTTCCGTGCCGTCACTGAGAAGCTTGGTTTGTCCCTCGATTCCGACATCGAGACTGTTCGAGCGGCGGCACAGTCTCGTCAGCTGACTCTGTATGCGGCGACTGAAGGAAACCATGGGCGTGCAGTGGCGCGTATGGCCGCAATGCTCGACATATCAGCCGAGATCTATGTTCCTGCATCTATGCATCCGTCTGCAATCAAGTTCATTGAGGCCGAAGGAGCAAAAGTCGTCATCTCTAAAAGCAGGTATGAAGATGCATTGCCTGATGCTAAGGCCGCCTCCGAGCACGAGAAAGGAATTCTGGTTCAGGATCATGCTTTCGGTGACTATGAAGATGTTCCACAGGTCAGCTCCCATATTGCCCTGATGACCAGTCTTGAATCTAATGTTGGTACAGTGGATTGTTGATGGATATGCCACTATGACACGCGAGGTCGACAAACAACTTGGTTCTATCAATGCTGACTTGGTCATCGCTCCCGTAGGTGTTGGCTCTTTTGCCCAAGCCGTTGTGACTCACTACAAGAGGCAAGGTACCTCCAGCACCATGTTAACTGTCGAGCCTGACACAGCGGCTTGTTTGTGGAAAAGCTTGAGAAAGGGTGAGTTAACTGAAGTCCCTACAACGGATACCATCATGGCTGGTCTCAACTGCGGAACTCCTTCAACAATTGCGTGGAACCTTCTCAAGAACGGCGTTGATGCAAGCTTGACCGTGTCGGACTATGAAGCCCATGAATCTGTCCTCTACCTCCAATCTCAGGGGATCAACGCTGGGCCTTGTGGAGCCTCAGCGCTGGCTGCGTTGAGACGACTCACACCACCGGACAAGAAAACACTTGGGCTGGACGAGAAGTCAGTCGTTGTCCTTTTCTGCACGGAGCGCAATAGAGACTATGAGATTCCCCACAGTGTTTCTGGCGATGACCCAGTTGCACTCACACAGACTCTCGTCCAGATCAACTCGGCAAGCCCAGACTTGGGCTCTACTCCTGGCCAGGGCGAGACAGCCATAGCTCAATACGTTACTGCTTGGATGGAACATCGAGATTTAGAGACGCACTGGGTTGAGTACACCAAAGGCCGTCCCTCGGTTGTTGGCGTCGCTCGTGGTACCGGCGGCGGAAAGAGTCTCATGTTCAATGGGCACATCGACACTGTGACTATAATGGGCTATGATGACGATCCTCTGAGCGGCAAGATTGTTGACGGGAAACTGTATGGCCGTGGATCCGCTGACATGAAAGGAGGCGTTGCAGCTGGCATGGTTGCTCTGGCGAACGCTGCGAAGCTCGGACTACGTGGTGATGTGATCTTTACTGGTGTTGCAGACGAGGAGAGTTCGAGCAAGGGCACTGAGGACATACTTCGGGCTGGATGGACGGCAGATGCTGCGATTGTGTCAGAGCCAACGAATCTTGAAATCGGCCATTCGCACAAGGGATACTGTCACCTGGAGATCAAGGTCTATGGACTAGCAGCTCACGGTTCGCGAGCTGATTTAGGTATCGATGCGATTGTCAACGCCGGCCATTTTCTCGTCGAATTTGGCCGATATGCAAAGAAACTACTAGAGGGGCCGGGCGATGCAACTCTTGGGACAGGAACTGCGCATGCTTCTGTCATCTCAGGTGGCGAGGAAGCGTCTTCTTATCCCGCGCAGAGCATAATCATCGTGGAACGGCGCACTGTTCCTGGAGAAACCGACGAGGTCATCGAGCAAGAGTTTAAAGATCTGCTTACTAAGGTGGAGAAAGACATTCCCAACTTCAAGGCAGAATCCAAGATCCTCTTCAGTCGTCCTCCTCAGTCGACGTCCGTTGACCACCCTTTCACCAAGCTTGTCTCTGATATCGTAGGAAAGGTTCTACATAAGAAGCCAATTGTGGGCGGTGTATCTTACTGGACTGATTGTGCCTTACTGTCTGAGAAGGGTATCGTGCCTCTCCTTTGGGGACCCAAGGGTGAGGGACTGCATTCGAAAGAAGAATGGGTTGATGTGCAGTCAATCGAGCAAGTGACGGAGGGTCTAACAACCGTAGCGGCAGAATTCTGCAAATAGAAACAGATGAGGTAGATTACAAGGGTGTTAATAATATAAGTGAAGGGAATCCAGTAGTTGTTTTAACACAAGTGATTCATTGTTCAACCGCTCCACGAGGCACCTGGCAAACACTGGCAAAGCAAACGCCCCCTTCCGCGCCAAACAAGATATAAGTGGTTTTTCCTTTTCTTTCTTTTCTTTCTTTTTTTCTTTTGTCTCCTTGACTATCTATTCCTCTCCCTTCCTCTCGTCCATTTTATCTCTTTGAAACAACAGTATCTATGCGCTTCCTTTCTTTGAGTAAGATCTTCTCGGGGAGACTTGGCGAGCTACACCAGCGCCTGATGCTAATCGTTGAAATTGCAGTGAATTAAACGTCCCGACCTACGACATCCAGTAAGAGGAAAACCAAATAGCCCACCCAAGCTCTTGGTGGGATCCTCAAGATGTTTCCCGACGCCCTCGTCGGAGCGATACAACGCTACAAAGCAGACACAGACTCAGTAGCTGCTTGGCTGGCCTCGACGGCTAAGCTTTGCGGTTACCAGTCAAGCTCCCCGAACAATCACCAAAAGCTCACCGAGAACGGCACCCAGAAGGTCGCCGTGCGCTTGAAGGGCAAGGCACGCAAAGAAGCCAAGATACACGATGCTGCCGCGGCAAAGGAAACGGCTATAAAGTACACGGTCGAACTTAAAGACTTTGTACCTATGGCCAAGTGTATCATCGCATGTCGAAAGCCAGTCATTGTCATCCCCAGCTCTTTTTTCAGCATTATTGATCGCGTCATTCGACTCAGATCCTCATTCGGTTCGCGAATGACTGAGCACGGGATTGATCTCGACGCCAGTTCTGACCAAGCGCATTGTTATTTCGTGGGTGTTCTGAAAGAGGTCAGAGAGGTCCTTCGCCCGCGAATGCCATCAGACATGAGAAAAAAGGCACCTGAAGCACCCAGCAAGGACGACAGTCCCCGAGGATTCGACGTGCTGCCAGTTTACGAACCATCACAAGAGTTCTTGGACGCCCCAGAGATTCCACGACCCCAAAAGACCCGCAACGACAATATCGTCTACGAAGCAGAAGTCCAGGATTCGCTAGAGGATACCTTGATGTTGTGGCATTTGCTGATGTATGATGCCGACAAAATTCGAACTCGGATCCGATGGGCATGGCAGGGCTACCGCGATGGGACATTCGACCTTACAGCTGCCGCTCTCGTTACCAATCTCGGTATTCGAATGGTACGAGACATGGTCAGCCAGTATACTCCACTCATCGAAAAACATGATGGGTTGGTGGAGATCGTGCAAATGCACTTCGTTGCAGCTACCATGAGCCATGGCTTTTCAAAAGAGCAAGTTATACGCGGCTTGCGCGGCCAGTTCAGCGATCATCTCTTTCCGCTTTACGACAAGACTTTCTGTCACGCAGTCATGTTGGTGAAAGACCTGGTGCCACACACTGGGCCTTCGGTTATGTGCATGAATTACGTACCCGACTTCAAGGCCCGTGAAGCTGACCTGGATTTCACCGATGACCTCGTTGCTGAGAAACTTACTGGAGAAATCGCCGAGAAGCTTTGTAACGAACTCATCGCTGAGAAACTTGACGACGACAGAAGAATGACAATAGAGCTATGGGGCGAAGCCGTTCTGTTCATTAACTACAACGGCTCGGTTTTGACCGAAGACGATTACTTGCGCAGCCTACGCAAGGTGAAAGAAACAAAGAAGCTTTCCTTCGAGATGGCTTTTTCATCCCAGATCCTCATCAATATCCATAACTTGCTTGGGGAAAAGGCAGTTCAGGGCTTTCATACTCTTGAAGATCATACGACACACATGATCAAACAGCTGCATACTTTTATCGTCGCCTTTTCCAAGCCGGAAGATCCCAGGTATTCCAGTATCCCTCGGAACCAGATTCGTCTGTGCATGGAGATTCTCAAGTCCATTCTCTTGGACAATGTCCCGAGTGCCAGGCGCAACTACGCTCGCGCGGAGAAGCTCGTTTTCGGTAAAGTAGAGACGTTCAAGTTTCTGAAGCAATCACCTCTACTCTCCGGCACTTTTCTGTTCCAGGCTCGGGGACAGATGTTCAAATCGGCATTCGGCGTCCTCAAAAACTATGGAGTGATGACGATGATGGCACATCTCTACAACGCCTTCCAGCAGGAGGGCTTGATGAAGACTTCTTGGCCCGACATGGAGGCTTTCGAAGCATGTTTCGAGATGCGCGATTTATTCATCGGAGGCAAGCCACAGCTTTCATCTGATTATCACAAGCGCTTGATGATCCAGCTTGGTGCTTCCGTATCAAGTTTCAAAAAAGGCAGAAAGACACGGGACTCAAAGTTTGCTGGTTGGGATTCCGTTGATCATTGCTTTGTAGAATCGGTTCAAGGCATGGAAGAAGGCGCACCAGTCTCAAACAGGTACCAGAACACATGCTTTCGGCTCGAAGAGGATGTTGACCTACCCTGGGAAGAGCTGGGCGACATCTTGTCACTCAGTAGATACAAAGAGAGAGTATTGGGCGATGGGACGAGCGTCTTCGTTCCAATGAGCGCCGGAGAGAAACAACAATTGAAGAAGTCGACATTTCAGCCCAAGTCGAAGAATCCGCATCAACAGTCGCCGCAAACCCCTGAGCTTATGATGAGAATGTTCACTCTTGCTTTGACAGCAGAAGCCAGAGAGTTTGCGTTTCCGTACCTAGAGATGTTTTCGACTTGCATGTCGGTACTTACAAGCATGCAGAAACGATGCGATCATTTCTGGAAGGAAATCTTCGGTCGAAATTATCAACACACCGCGCAACTACACAACATGGTCTCGCAAATCATGATCATGGCAAATGAAGTGTATGGGGACGACAGGGCTTTCAGAGAAGCGGCACTTGTACTCCAGGAATTTGTTTCCAGCAAAGGCGGGACGGGTATCTCCAGAAGGATCGCCCAACTTCCAAGCTTTCCCGGACCTGTGCCCAAGTCGTGTTCGAGGAACAACCTCATCACGGTTTTAAAAGAGACCTTAATCATGGTAGCAGTGCGATCTGGGCGTATTGAAAAGCAGGCGGTGTAGGGGGCATGAATTCACATTCTATAGCCCAGCTGCCTGCCACAACAGGAATTTATCGACAAAACATTGGCGTTGATTGTTTCCTCGTCAATTCCAGTTTATAGGAAAGAGATCTATTTCGAACTGCTTTATCAGGAACCTGGTGGATCTGACTCCAGGAAGGCTACAGCAGTGAATCTGCATCTTAAAAACGCGCGATACATTGTGGGCATCTTGATACCACATGAAATGAAAGAATCAGGAAGGGTGCGGCCATCTGTTTTCTTGGTACTTGCAAAAGATAAGCTTAGTCCGAGCTGAATCTGCGGTTTGAAACCCGCCGCGTTGGAAGCTTGGAAGAAGGGATCGATGACTATCGTAACACGGTACATTGAGCAGATTCGGGCGGAAACAATTCGGAAGAAGAAGTTTTGTGTGTAGCTGTCAGACTAGAGGCGAAAGAACCTTTTTTACGTATGCCTGCTTGTGACTCGTAGCGATGGCAGAGACTGTGATTTGATCGTGGGTTGCACAAAGGGCTGCAAAAAGAGTGTCACGATAATCCCGGTAGGTGACTAGTGAGTAGCCGTGGGAAAGTGATGGGACTCCAGCTTCAAAGGCAACGTCGTGAGATCCCATCTCATCTTGTTCTGTCAGTCCAGCAGAGTGTCGAGTAACGATGCACACGATCAAAGAGTACAGGGGCTGGCCAACAATTGTTTGCTGGTGACATTTGTATGTTGTATGCGTGCGGGGGAGCCTTTGTTTCTTTTTGATGTAACCAAGCCAGGCTGATAAAGAGGAGGAGGAAATTAGAGGTGCCTTGCTTGGACTGGTGGTTACACCAACTTGCAAGAGCCAAGCCAAGCCAAGACCAAGCTGATGACTGTGAAATGCGAATAGCTTCAAGACACAGACACAGAGAAGAAAGTCCAACGTAGCAGTAGCACCCGTTATCAAGCACCCGCCGGGGGGAGTCAACTGGATTGGTGATAAATGGCCGGATTGAAGCCGTAGGATGCTGCATGGCATGTTCCACAAGATGGGGCAACGCCCTCCACATGCCCACAGTAGGTTATCTCACTATCTCGCTATCGGAAGGTCAAGCAGGCCCCCCCCGGCCCCCCTTCTCCAGTGTAGATCAGTGCCGGGTCTTGGGGCTGTCAGGCGGGCATTTGGCAGGGCCCTATCAGCAAGGAGCGAACCCCGCGATAAGTGCAGTGCTATAGCCTATGGATGGAGATGGGATGGAAATGGAGATGAATCCATGGCCCGGCCCCCAGGACCCAGGTGTAACGTCGCACGCACTGATAGCGTCTCGTCTCCGTTCCGTGTTTTATTTTAGCAAATCTTACGGTCGCGTGGCCCCCCCTTTTCCCTGCCTTTCCCTTCAGTTTACTGCACTGCACTGCACTGCACTATACTGCCTAGACTGCGTACTGCATCGGTACAGCTGCTGTAGCACTTTATCTTTGGGTGACCTCCACTACTTTATCTCCCTCCATCTCCATCTCCACCCTCACCTCCACCTCCCCACCAACACCCACATCCGCCTCCGCCATTGCAACGGCTTTAAAACAAAGGCGACATCCGCTCAACCTTGACAACGGAGGTTCAACGGCCAAACTTCTTTTGAATTTACTCACCAACCACCAGTGAAAAGAAGTCATCATGTCCACCGATCCCGCTCCCGCAGCCTCAAAGGGCGCCGTCTCGAGCGATGCTGACTACCACGATGCTCAAGCCGACGTTGATCTCCCGCGAGGATGGAAATACCGACGACCCAACCTCTTTGGCAAGACCCTTCCCTGGTACGCGTCGCCTCGCATCCAGCTCGGCATGGTCGCCTTTGTGTGCTTCATGTGCCCCGGCATGTTCAACGCCCTCGGTGGTTTGGGAGGAGGTGGCAAGACAGATCCTACGCTAGCTGACAACATGGTGAGCATTCCCACTGTAGAAATTGCTATCTTGACGCGACGGGACTGACTGGGGTTGTGCAGAACACTGCCCTCTACGCCACATTTGCAGTCTTTGGTTTCTTTGGTGGCACTTTTGTCAACAAGCTCGGTGTGAGACTCTGTCTTGCTTTTGGCGGTGTTGGATACGGAATCTACGCCATCAGTCTTCTCGTTTCTGTGCACAAGCATGTCCCCGGCTTTAACATCTTTGCTGGTGTGTGGCTCGGTATCTGCGCTGCGCTGCTCTGGACTGCCCAGGGCACCATCATGATCTCGTATCCCCACGAGAACAAGAAGGGAAAGTACTTCGCTTGGTTCTGGGGTATTTTCAACATGGGCGCTGTTATTGGCAGCCTGGTACGTCCCTTACTTGTTCTTTTGGCATCTTTTTACTCACTTGTGGTAGATCCCCCTCGGTGAAAATATCAACATCAAGGAAAACAAGACCGTCAGTGATGGAACCTACATCGGCTTCATCGTTCTAATGTTTTTCGGCGCCTTTCTCGCCCTCTTCCTCTGCAACGCCGGCGACATTGTCCGCAAAGACGGCTCCCGCGTCATCCTTATGAAGAACCCGACCTGGCAGAGTGAGCTCCTCGGCCTCTGGGAGACCCTGCGCTTCGAGCCTTTCGTCATCCTCCTCTTCCCCATGTTCTTCTCCTCCAACTGGTTCTACGTCTACCAGCAGAACTCAGTCAACGGCGCCTACTTCAATACTCGCACAAAGGCCCTCAACAGTCTTCTTTACTGGCTGGCTCAGATCATCGCTGCAATTATCTGGGGATATCTGCTTGATATTGAGCGTGTGCGCCGTACTACCCGTGCCAAGGCTGCATGGGGTGCCCTGTTCGTTTTGACTTTTGCTATCTGGGGTGGTGGATATGCTTTTGAGAAGAGATACACCCGCGAAACCGTTTCCATCGATTCGGGATATGTGCCAGCCGATTGGAGCGACTCTGGCTATGTTGGACCCATGTTCCTGTACATCTTCTACGGCTTCTATGATGCTGCTTGGCAAGCCACCGTTTACTGGTACGTTTATCTCAAATCACACTTGTATGTTCCGATACTGACCGATCTAGGTTTATGGGCGCTCTCTCCAACTCTGGTCGTCGATCCGCCAACTACGTCGGCTTCTACAAGGGTATCCAGTCCGTCGGTGCCGCAGTCGTCAACAACCTCGACGCACGCAAGATCTCGTACCGATCCGAGTTCATCAGCAACTGGGCTCTTCTCTCCGTTTCTCTCGTGGTTGCTGCTCCTGTCATTCTGCTCAAGATTCGCGACCACGTGAGCACTGAAGAAGATCTCAAGGGCACGGACGAGACCCTTGCAGATGTTCTGCCTTCAACTCACCCTGAGAAGAATCCCGAGAGGACCAGTGTTTAGTTTAGTATGGATGCAGGGTGTGATTTATTAAGCGAGGATGGGGAAATTGTGACATGTATGTTTCGTGGAATGGATAATAGGCAGGGATTGATGTAGTAATGAATCAATTGACGTATCTACCTACCATGATGCTTTGGGCGCATGATGTAACCTAATCTTGTACCTTGTTTGCTTTGTTGTGACCAAGCTGGTGACAAACCTGAATGAGCTTTTTACGCACCCTACAAAGAATGTCGATACACAACTTCACTTGATATTTCGAATGCTCACAGGCGATTGTTTGAAAAAGCATGATAGCTGCAACGGGAACTCAATCTCAATTTATGTCTACTTATACTCCGCCTACACGCAATGCCCCTAACCACTAAACAAAGAGGACATGCCCAAAGTACTTGGTGATGTGAAAACTCGCCTTATCCGGTGAACTCCAACCACCCAATTCCTGCTCCGGAAACGTCTCTGGACTAGTAACCGTCCTAAAGAAATTCATCCTCCACCGCGTTCCCTTCGCGCGTCCTGGATCAACATTGAACAACCCCAGCGGAATCTTTGCCTTGCTCACCCATCGTCTCGCCCGCCTGTTCAACTGCGTCTCCGCCTCAAACCCATCACCCTCCGGATCCGATATGAAAAAGTGGTCAAACGGTGCTCCCTCTGCTCTATCCTTGGATGGATTATACACAAAGGCTTGGTAAGTTACATTGTTGGGATTGATTTCATACTCGAGATATGTCTGCGGATCGTCTACGCCTTTGTAGATGAACGCCTCGACAACCTCGTACGCCCAGATGTCGTCGTTCGTGCCCTGCGACGCGTTGAAGTAAAAGTTTTTCTCGTCGAGGGCAGTAAAGGTTAGGGACAGTGAGGTGTCTGTATAGCAGAGGTCGATTCGCGTACGAGGAAAGGGATTCTGGTCAGGGACTGATTTGGAGAATTTGACGGTATTGGTTTTGGGACATGCAGGCACGCTGACAGAGGGAACGTGGAGGGCGGCGGCGAGAGAGGCTGTGGCCGTGAGTAACAGTAAGCAATGCATTTTGAGGCTTTGACAGTAAGTAAGATACGAGATCGAGAACTGAGAAAGACGTAGGAGATAGCAGTGTTATGTGTTCGCACAGCCCATGCTCTCAGACCCCAAATCCATCCCACCTGGCAATCCTCATCCGCCCTCCCTTGAATCCTACAACGCGCTGCCAAAACGATTGGTTGCATTGCATTGAAGGAGGAGGAAATATAATCTGCAACGTAGCACCGCCCAATCATCTCTACTGTAACTTAAGTGCGCCTCGTGACCAGATAAGCTGAGCGGGGAAGACAAGATAATCCTTGTGTCATGTCAGCTTCACTAGTGCTATCTAAGAATAGCCCCGGGGGGAAGGAAGCTCGTCTTTGAAATCGTAAGATGTTTAGGGGAGTGTTCGAAGCTGTATGGCTTTTGTTTGATTTAATCTCAGTTGTAGGTTGTTGAAGTGGCATATAACTGTGCTTTATGTGTTCCGGTCAATAAACATCATCCAGTCAAAAGGCTGATATCTCAGATAAGAATGGGGGAGTTTGAGCTTCTACAATTAAAGCGAGCTGGCAATATCTCAAAATGAAGTTCAAATTAACTATTTAATGCGGAAACTTACATGTATTCACAGGTAGAGTTTGAAACGGCTAGACGAGCGCTACGAAGAGCCTCATCAGCCACGTTGACAGGATTGGCTTTGCATCATCACTAGAAGGATCCCGATGACATAGACTCTTTATTTCTAGGACGTCAAGACTTATTACACCTGTAAAATAATGCTGGCATTCCGAGGATGCTTCTATTCATCTTACTACTATTGTCAATCATAGCCTGTTCCGTCCAACAACTGCGTCGCAACGAAGGACTCACATTACCCAACCACTATAGGTGCCAATTTTGTCATCAACCTTCACATACGACCACAGCCCTCGGAGAAT
The DNA here is from genome assembly GCA_013184455.1 of Fusarium continuum. Lineage (NCBI taxonomy): Eukaryota > Fungi > Ascomycota > Sordariomycetes > Hypocreales > Nectriaceae > Fusarium > Fusarium continuum. The sequence continues at coordinate 29,555 of JABCKB010000168.1, read as the reverse complement.
ACGGGATCCCGTCCGCTCTCCCATCGTCAAACCGAGGAGCGGTGAATTAGTACTCGGGTCGGTGACGACCGGGGAATCCTCACTGTTGTATGTTTTTTCTTTCTTTTTCTCTTGTTGTTCCTTTGTTTTGGCAGTCTAAAGCATGTCAGGATGCTGAACAATATGTGCCTGTCCATTATGCTTTTATTCGAGGATTGTAGCGCATGAGACTTGATTGGTTTTTGTTCAGTAACAGCTGCGACTCGTTCAACAAGCTGGCTTGTCCCCTTCACAAATCTGTAAAATGAAGTTGCATTAACTTGTAGAGCCTTGTTGAAGATAGATGCCTAAAGCACCAACCCAGTATATCAACCGGGCACCCTGGTCCGAGCTACTTAGCACTGAGATAACTACTACTAAAGTAGGTATGTTTACATCCCTCTTTATATACATTGTTGAGGCTCACAATAGGGCCTAGCTAAGTCGCCTTACTAATCAATCTCCACACGAGATTGGAACCCCCGATTTTCTATAGAGTACCTATGCATTATTTATCAAAATGCCTCGTAAAGGAAGCCGCAAGGTTAGAAGTGGATGCCTGACATGCAAGTAAGTAGCTGTCCTTGGCTGGATTTGACTGCTGGCATGGAATCTAATTCTCTACTTCTCTTCTAGGGCGCGCAAAGTCAAGTGTGACGAAGGCAAGCCACGCTGCAGGCGGTGCTTAACCGCAGGTCGACAATGTCGAGGTCTCGCATTTGGACAGAGCTCCCGCCCTCAACTACAGCTACATCGACCCCAGAACCACGTGTTAGGGGGTACTTCAAAGAACGAAGCAAGGGCTGTAGAGTTCTTCTGCAGAGTCGCTGCCCCATCCCTCTCAGGACCTATCGATCCTTATTTCTGGACTCATGTCGTTCTGCAGTTCTGTGAGCATGAGCCTGCGGTTAGGCACTCTATCATGACAATAAGCTCCCTGTTTGAAAACCTCCAGTCTCGGGACTCTTCCTCAGCGGATGTTACGATGCAAAGAAACGTTTTTGCATTAAACCACTACAATGCCGCGATTCAGGAACTTCGAAAGCCTCATAGCCCTGACCTAGTGCTTGCGTTGTTGACTTGCATCCTCTTTGTATGCATCGAGACATTACAGTCCAATGGGGAGGTTGCCATTCGGCATTGTTATCACGGCATCACCTTACTCGGCACTTCAGATCCACCAGAATGGGCGATGCATCATCTATTGCCGATATTTCGTCGTCTTAGTATCTTGCCATTTTACTTTGGTAACTCACAACCATTGGCCGACTGTCCCCATTTGACGCAACCGAGTCCTACAATTACCTCATCCTTTTCTTTACTCCTCCAAGCTCAGGTCTCCATAGATGCCATCTATAACCTTACCATACAACTTTTTCGACGGACTGGTGGCTATCGTCTAGGCGAGATGAGAAGTCAGCCGGTTGAGCCAGAGATGCTCCTCGAACAAGATAAAATCCATCAGTATCTGGCTCAATGGCGGTCTGCATTCGACAAATTCGAGTCTAAAACGCCGACTGACACGAACAAGACATACAGAACGTCACGAATATGGATGTTCCAGCAATATGAGGTCTGCACGATTCTATCGCACGTGCCATTCGTGACGGACGAAACCGATTACGATCAATTCATTCCCAACTTTAAACGCATGGTCCAAGGCGCTAGGCAGTTTGCTGGACTTAGACCGGGGTCGGCGCCCTCTGATTTCCATTTCGAGATGGGTTTCGCGCCATTTCTCTTCTTTTCCGCTATCAAATGTCGAAATCTAGAAACCCGGATTGAAGCGCTGCGGCTCATTGGCATCCTCGGGGCCGCGCAAGAAAGCCTCTGGAATAGCCATACATTACAGGTCGTTGCGCAGCGCATAATAGATCTCGAACACGGCATAACGGCACGGACTGCGGACGAGTTTTCGACGCAGTACGACTCCTTGCCCTCCGATGAGGTGAGGGTTCGGCACTTCGTTCTTGGGCCATCGGTGTCCGGTTCCCAACAGCATCGGGTGGCGGGTAGAGAGATAACATTCTACATGCCGGCACAGGGGGGCGGTGTATATATCAGGCGTGAGCGTCTTCCTACTCAAAGGCCGAATGAAGTTCTTGAAGGTGCGCCGGGGGTATTTGAAGTGGATCTTGAGATGAGGAATCTCAGCTTGCACGAGGTAGAAGATGGTGAGGAGGTTAGCACAATGCTCTAGATGAGTGTAAGGCTTCTTTATCGGAAACAACTGAATTTTGTTGATCTTCGCCGTCAGTCTATAGAGCTTCATGAATCATTACCCAGCAACTCAAACTGCGCACCCTCTCCAATCTGCCTCGCAGCGTGACCATCTATCGTGGATTTATCATATTTCAAACAGTCACCCAGTCCAGCTCACGGATGACTTATTGGAAGTCATTGGGCCAGCACTTCTCCTTGGGCCATAGCTTGGCGTCGTGGGTTGAGGCATGGACCTCGAGCTGGAGCTTGTTGGTGTTGACAATCTCCTTGCGGCAGTTTTGGCACTGAACACATTAATCACTGACATTTTGGCAAGGGAATGAGAGATGCGCACGATGGAGGTGGGCTTTGGCGCCTTGACGGGGAGACCGTTTGCCTTGACGGGAGCGCGGGTTCCAGCAGCGTCAGCCCTCTTGTGCTCCTTGTTTCTCTGCGAACATGTCAGAATGAGTTGACCGCCTGAATCACACGATGAAGAGCGAAGGTGGTGGGTGGTAAGCGGTGTACGTACGCGGTCCTTCTTTGAGATAGGCATGTTGTTGAAATTTCAAAGGGGGTCGATAGAGAGGGTGATGGGTGTGTTTGGTTGAAAGCTCAGGGTCCTTTGTGTGGAGCAAGATTATCGTGAAAGAAAGAAAGAAAATGGAAAGAAAAAAAAGAAATCCACGCGTTTGTGGAGATAGGCCATAGGCCACTGTCACGGAGAATCACCCCACTAATTTTGCTAGCCTTAGTCAGTAAGTTATGTCGGCAGAAGGACTAACTTAGAGCGATCTAGGTACTGCATCAGGGCTCCGCTTTATATTCTGTCTCTCTCCCTATCAGGCTATTCCAAGATGTTTCGAATTGATTGATATGTTAGCTCTTGGTTATTGGTTGACATGTTCAAGCTTCAGATACTCTTTTATCAATCCGAGTATTAATAAAAGCTAGCCAGTCGTTTCTACCTTGCTTGTGATAATAATCGAAATCTCAAAGGATCTGAATGAATGCCAGGCGCGGTTAAAAATCATGAAATAAGGGATTTCGATATACCTATTTCAAAACAAGAATGTTTTATAAAATCAAAAGATTAAAGAAATACCTAAGGTATAATATCAGAGCTCAGAGTAACTTACAAAGAGATAAAATCAAAGCATACCTATGAATAGATTCAGATAGTTTATGCTAGGATACTTAACGCATCTGCCCCTGTAACACAGATTCAGGGCGCTCTTGATGTTCCACTTATTTTACGCTCAGATAACTCTCCACCCGTTAACAAACAAGAAATGACAACCTCTCTTAAACCGAATCGCACATCTTCTGTCTCTCAACCTATCTGCGGCACAACGACATAAGCCCAGCTCCAGCCAAACGACGGCCGCTTCGTGCATTTATGATGTGATATAGGAACATGTGGTCCGAAACGAACAATTGTGTGTTGAAATCAATGATATTGACAAGCTATCTACTCTAGCGACAACCAGCAATTGAACAAATGCCGAACAAGAAAACCGCCATCCATACAAGAACAATCCAAACGTCTTGAACGCCGAAGGTCTATACTCTATCACAATAAAAACAAACAAATCAACAGCATACTCGCAAACTGCGGGATCTCATTTTTCCTCGCCAGCAGAAAAGTTCTCTAGACAGGACAGGCTTGATAGCAGACCTCGCACTGAAGCGTCGCCCAGTGCACAATTACGCGATCGCAGCCGACACAGCCGGGGCATTCGCACCGAGGACGGTGAAGGCATTGGCAAGGCTTGACGGCCTGACTAATGCAACTAGGAGAGGGGATAAGAGAAGTACTAACTTTGGAAGGGGAGTCGGAGATGGAGATGTTGGGAGACGGCAGGGGGTTCATGGTGATAGGAATTGCGATGGTGGTTTATATGTGAGTGAGCTGGTAGTGGTGGTGGTTGAGTACGTAGATGCTGATAAGTTTGATCGTTCTTCATCTTAAGCGGCGGGGTCGCTGAGCTTCATACACTTGATTTATCTAGAGTCATTCACCAGTTTCAACCAAACATGCGTTCTAATATGGTAAGCTCCAACCCCATTGTTCCCCTAGTGCTGTGCCTTTGTGAGCCTCTTCATTAGTCATGTCCGCTGGAAACACACGGTAGGGCGAAATTACCCGCTTACTACTCTATCTCGTATAGTTTTAGTCTGTTAGAAGTTCGTTGTCTTATACCATTGTGAACGAACGGTAAAACCTGACAAGCCTGCTTTCTTACATGTTCATATGCCTTGTATGAGGATGCTCAAAGACTTCACTAGTAGACTATCTTTAACAGTACACTATTCATCCAACAAATCCATCGCTCAAATTCCTGCTGTAACTATTCAATAATGACCCATCCCTCTTTGTACGTTGAACAACTGGTGACATGGCCCTGCAGATACCCTTCTAGGATCCAACAGTCCACTACATCCATCCATAGATCGCATCCACCCGGTCCATCCAGTAGATAGCTCTATTTTCCGTCCCTCCAAACCAAAACACCCTTGGCGTAAAGACCACTGATGATGCCCACGCCTCTCTCAGCATCTTTGACAACAGTCGAGCTCGAAGGATAGTCGGTATCAACGTAAAGATGCTTCAATCCCTCGCTCTCACTCCATTCGGAAACCCACGAAGTCGCCTCTCCCTTGGCACAGTACTCCTTGGTACTGGGGTCCGCGCGCTCAAACTCGACAGGATCATTGCAGATGTGACGCGTGTGGGTGAACTTTGCCAATGCCGGCATGTGTCCGTGACCAGCGATCATCAGCTTATTGCCAGACCCTGAGAGGTTGTCAGGGAGAAAAGGTAGTCGGATCTTGGAAGCTTTCTTGAACGTGGTGGCATCGGGTGTGTTGAATAGGTAAACGCCCGCTCTTGAGGACGACGCCACTGCGACGGTTGAACTGTTGAGAATTTCGATGCCGTTGGCGAATGGAACCCACGCGACGACTTTGGCGTTGACTTGCGAGTCTTTAAGGCTCACGTAGACGACTGTGCCTGTTGGAGTGCCGAGGTATGTCTCCAAGTTGCTCAGCAGGACTGACTGCTTCTTGGTGATGTAGTGGTCATTTGTGACGTAGAATTCATCACCATTGATGAGGGCGATTGAATTTGGTCCGTGGACGAGAGGATGCTGGATGCTCTGGATGTAATGCGCAGTCAACGACGCTATGTCCAATTTGAAGTGCTCGATTCGAGATCCCGCTTTGGCGTGGTTTGTCACGAACAGATTCGATGTCGCGCGGTCAAAAGCCAGGCCCAGTGTGTGGAAGTCATCGGCGTGGGGGAAACTCGCCAAAGAGATTTGCTTAAGAGACTGGTCATCGGGGCCATTGACATCTTCATAGTCGTAGGCCCAGAGCTCTGCATTCGAGACAATGCCAGGAACAAAAACGCCCTGCATTTGTCAGTAGCCCAATCACCCAGGATTGACACAAACTTACCATGACAGTGTTCCACCGCTCCCTTCCAGCATCGCAAGCAAGGATCGCCAAATGGTACTCTTCGATGAGCAATACATCCTCACAGCTTCTTATCCGATCCTCAAACTTGACCTCATATCTCCCAATGGCGTTCAACTTGGCGATGCGCGCAGGCGTGTTCTGATAAAACGCCTTTAGCAAGTCGATCCTCTCGTAGACGAAGGATGCGAGTAGCCCGATGGCCAAAACTGTCTGAAACCAATGAGCAAAGTCTAGATATTCGCGCAGTGGATATCTATCTTACCAATATTGATCTCGAAGCCATGGTTCTGTGTGATTCTAGAGAGAGCGGGGGAAGTTTGGGAGGCTCGGTAGTTAGGCAGTTAGGGTGGAGGATGAAGTTGGAGGGGAAATCAGCCGCTAAGGCCCCAAAATTAAAGCTTCAGCTTCCACGTCTGCCATGCGACATACGTAATTAAACCCGGCTGCAGGATCTTCCAACTCCGAATGAAACATTGAATCGGAGATACTGGATAATTCGTTTGCCATCTTGTTGAACGCGGTCTATTCTGTTGAATGCTTATGTAGCTGCTGACTAGGCAACCCCGACTTGGCATGGTAAGCGGACATGAAGCTGGTCTCGTTTTACGTGATCACGGTGCATTCCTCCTTTTTAGATTGGTATTTGACATGGTTATGAATATTCTTTGTGGTCGATAAAGTAAGTAATCGTCAATGATTAGCATTGGGTAATGCTCTATAGTCCTGTTCTAACTACTCAAAACACCATACCTCCTCCATCTACCACCATATCCGCCCCGTTGATGTAGCTTCCCGCCTTTGAACACAACAACAAAACAGTCCCGCTCAACTCTTCAGGCTTTCCCATTCTCCCGCTCGGATTCCGATCCGCCCATGACTGTCTCGCATGCGCCAGACCCTCTCCTTCATTCAAAATGGTATCCATGTATCCCGGACTAACGCTATTCACGGTGATTCCATACCGCGCCCACTCAGCCGCGAGACTACTCTTGAGCATCAAAAGAGCCCCCTTGGACGTGTTGTATGCCACTTGGGGCTGCGGGTAGTTGACGCGATGCGCTGAGATGCTTGCGATAAAGACGATGCGACCGCCCGTGTTCGCTCTGACCATCTGTTTTGCGGCAGCTTGTGCACAGATGAAACCCCCCGTTGTGTTGACATCGAGCAATTTTCTAAAGTCTTTGGGTGACAGATCGAGGGCGTGGGTACAGTTGACTATGCCCGCGAAACAGAGCAGATAATCAATCGAACCCAGTTTCTCAACTGTGGTAGCCATGACGCTTGCCACAGCTTCTTCATCAGTGACATCCACAGAAGCAGCCAAGATATCACGTCCCGGGAACTCTTTCCTGAGCTCTTCTACTTTAACTCTCGCAGCATCAGAAGTAACGTCAAGATCGAGCAGCATAAGTCCAGTGAGACCGTGCTGGAGCAGTGCCCGAGTCACCGTTAATGCAATCGTTCCCGTGCCTCCAGTAACGACTGCTACTCCAGATACTTGAAATCTAGTTGAAGGATCATCTGAAGTTGAAGCCGTACGAGAACGAGCCGCAGAAGGTAGCGAGTCAAGACCCTTGGCTAATGTCATAGAGGGGATCTGCCTCTTTGTAAGACCTGCGCGGGCGTTTGGGTCACTCATAGTTGTGTTTATAGTGGTTATAGACTTTGCAAGAGTAGCGAATGGCAGTTTCAAAGAGTGTATGCGAGAATAGACTGTTTACGAGATGCTGTATTGATATGTTCTCACATCTCCTCATTTGTAGTCAGCATTACGGAGACACGTGATATATCGCATCTCATTGGCACGCTACAGTGGGATCAACGTTTTGTTTCAGTAACACTGTCACTTGGCAAAGATCAGATTTGAACACTCAGTTGTTCGCTTTGTATTCAGCTTTCAAGGAAAGCTTCTTCTCAGCATCTCCAAACTGCCAGAACAGACATAACTTATCGCTGACTTATTTATTGAGATCAAATAAACACCAAACAATTCCCATCTAAACACCAGCGCTTATGTAAAGAAATACCGGTTGTTGACTCATTGATTAAGATCAAGTCAACCATCAAAACAGTTCTCATCTAAACACAATCATTCAAGTAGAGGCCGCTGGGTGTTGACTCATTCATTGAGATCATGTCAACCGCCGGACCAACAAAACAGATAGACATATAAAACTCCAACAATAGTAATTTCCACGCCGCCATGGCCAGCACGACTGATTTCTGTCTCATCGGTGGATATCAACGGCTAGGTCACAAGCACACCAACTCTTCACCAACTTCCCATCAAGCTTAGGAGCTAGCACACCAGATTCGAGGTCCTGTCGCAGTCTCTTCAAAGAACTTGTCTCTTTGGAGAATTTGACTCTTCACTCCAGTCATCTGGTGCACGTCGCTTGGGAGACACGGTCTCTTGAGTAAGCTCCGTCAGATCAGCGCTGGTATGGCTCCCAATGGCGCATGTTCCCTTGGGCTGGCACTGCTCTGCTATATGAGTGCTACCCTTAGGGTAAAACGTTCCACAGCGGTCACAATGATCCAGATTTGCCCCAGTGCTTTGACCTTCCTCATCTTCCTTAGAGTCACTGCTGTAACGATCCCACAGGCCATTTAGGCTTCGACCTGGCCGTGAACCCTCAGCGTCTTGCTTAGAATCACAAGACTGAGTCAGGTGCGCGAGAGACAAGCACGTCAGGGACTCTTTAGTTTGAGTCAGCTCGACTTCAGCTGCAAGGCCTTGTATAGAGCTACGAACAGTGCTGTCTCTCTGCACACGTCTTGGCTTGGGCACGGCAGCAGGACGAAAAGGATTCTCGAAGGTAGAGAGGTAAGTCTCCTTCAGCCTCAAGGTGCACTCCTCCGTGTTCTCATCCCATTCTCCCTCGAAAACACTCCACTCCGGATTCTCCTCCTCAAGTGGCTCCTCTGTAAAAACCTGGCAGTATGAGGGGGGGTCGACTGGTTGTGTGGAGTGTGTCGATTCAGCGGTCTCTTCTGTGGGAACAGCAGAGTTGCGCTTGGGAGAAAGGCAGGGGCAACCAGACTCTGGCTCCGTGATAGATGAGAAAGGAGACACAGAACACGGCTTTGGCTCGGGAGAGGAAGGGCATTCAAAGTCTGACAGCTCAGATGAGTATTGAGACATGGCGAATGAAATACCAATGCTCAAGACTTGACAGAAATCGGGGAGACTGGGTAGGGTAGACTCAGTAAAGTACTATAGACTTGATGGACAAGACTACAGTAGGCTCGGTAGAGCAAAGAAGAATAGGTTCTGCAGAGTAGAGTTTAGTAGACTCGATAGAAGGAAGTGAGTAGAGTATAGTAGCTCAATGGAGCAGAATAATGTAAAGTAATTATGATGCCATGGTAGAAAATATCAAGTGTCTGAGAATCAGTGTCCAGGATGGTAGCAACGGGGAAAACTGCGTCTGCAGAACAGCTTGGTATATAAAAAGTAAAGAATTAAAAAAAAAAAACCAGCAGTGTGGGAAATCGTGGGTTTATTAATATTCGTTTTCGATTAAACTTTCTCCTGCATCTCAAGCTCAGAGTATTTCTACATCAGTGCCGGGTCTTTGGAAGGCAGTGGGTAGTGCGAATCCATGAACGCCAAAGAATGGCTGGGGCTCCCACACTTCCCAACCAGGCGAACCATGTGCTCTCACAAATGTACGTGTTGCCTAGTTTTGTAATATTTTAAGATTTTCCACAAATTCGTGCCGTGTAGGCTGCAGTCTTCCTGTGTCCGTGGCGACGAAATGGGCCGACACTTCGCATCTTGGGCATCATAGACGATGAGGCCACTCTGAAGTACTTTTACTCGCGTACATCTCTTTGTGCTCTCATGTGTAGAAAAAGTTTTAACACGACATTATTTGTCACATCTACACTGTCAACACTCCTAGAGCTGCCCAACCGGTTCCATTGTTAACGCGCTGTCCCTATCTTGACTCGAGCCATCAAGATATGTTTTAGCCCTTACATCAAGGATTCACATGTCGTAGATATCAGTCCATCCAAACCAGAATAGCCATATCCCTTGGTCCCATCCATTCTTTATCTCATGCTCTGTCCCGGATTTCATCCTAAGGCAATCATATAAGTGACTCACATAAGGCAATTGGAGTAGGGTTTCGGTTACTCTCCCTGGGTTGAGTACACAGTAATGAAGTTTAAACCATAATTAGCATCCGTACGTGCATGAATGATAGGATAGCTTGACTCATTCGTCTCCCCCCTCTATCTTCGTACTAAAATATCAGGCACAAAATCTTCAATGCCCTCATCAGCTATATAACTTAGTACTAGACACCCATTTCCATCGCCCTCATCTCTGCCCTCTCCTACCTACTTCGCCATCTATTCTCCCAAAACAACACTTCTCATCCTCAATCATGTCACTCTCTACGTTTCATCTGTTCCGCTTTCTCCCACTCGAGATCCGTCTCAGAATATGGGAGGCAGCCATGCATCCTTCCTCCACCTCTGAATGGAAGTATGGCCTGCACTACTTCACCGTCTCCGAGGCCAGCTCTTCGAAAGACGCTTCAAAAGGGCAAAGAATAGAATTTGGTCGCAAACATGCCAATCCAAACTATACGGCATTGGTCCCAGTCCGACCTGGTACTGCCAAGTCAGATACCAGATCTGCCTACCTGAGGGACAATGGACTTTGGACCGCGTGCAACGAGTCGCAGGCTGTTATGATGGAGTGCCCGAACATGAATATCAGGAAGTTCAGATATCCCGACCGCTCAACCTCACGTCATCTCCAGAATTCTGCGTCTTCCACTCATGGCATGCAATGCTTCGGACTATGCCAACCCTCATCTTCCACAGTAACAGCCAAAGAGGACCATGAATGGGAGCTCATGGTACTACCTTTCCTAGACTTATTCTGTGTAGACTTGAGCACTTGGGACTTCTCTGGCTATTCCTCATCGTCATTCAAGGGCTGGTGGCTGGGACCCATGCCCATCCAAAAGATAGCTTTCGAGTTCGATAAGAGCTGGCTCATCAACCTGCCTCGGTCTAACATACGCGACCTTGCAGCCGAGCCTTCTCCTAGAGGTCTTATGGCAGAGACCCTACGCTGTATTGCTGCACAAGATTTGAGCTGTCATGTTTGGCTCATCGACCGCAAGTGTCGCTTGCGTGTTGATCAGATCAGGAGTGGTGTTCAGAATTGGCGGTCCTGTTTCTACGACTGCGACCAGGAATTTATCGAGGTTGACCGTGCGGATCAGATATGTCCGGGGCAGTATGGCGAAACAGCTATGGATTTTATCGACCATGTAAACCGCTTCTTCGCTGACGATCTTATCCGGCAGTATGTCCAAGGTTCTAACTTGAGGTGGGCTGAGGTTCGAAGGGATGACTCTAGCAACAAGCGCGTTATTTCTGGCATCCACTTCGATGTCAAAGGCTCCATTGGTGTTCTAACCCCTAGAGCAAACACTGATCAGTCATATGCGTTGATCGATGGCAACGGGTAGTTCAATGGGCATAGCCATATTATGTCTGTCGCCATTTCAATTCAAGTAGCATTTGTTCGCGACTCAAGGTTTTTTTGTGGAGAGAGGATTATGAAACGGGTGGTGATGTTCAATTTTTGTAGCATTCACGATATATGTAAGGCCCTTGACTGGTTTTGAAAATAACTTGAATACGCCATGCATGACTTTCTGTGTCGATCATTCTCTTGAGCATCGTTCCTGACTCACGCAAGTCAGTATCAGCCTTGTGTGTTTGAAGGATTAAATTCATTCACTCACCTTGATTTCGTCCTGGGTCGCCTCGCATTGATTCTTCTTTAACCTGCTGCTGGAAGTTGGTCAGCTTGAAAACGGCTTGCGTTTAGTAGATTGACTAACTCCAGCAGAGGACTCAAGAAGAGGGCCCGTTTGATCGTCATTTAATGAGCCTTTTGTTTGACATGATTGGCATGTGCATGTGGTTTGGGCTTGGTGTATAAACATCGGAGATGTAGTTGAGCCATGGTTGAGTTTCGGAAACGGAAATCTCGAGAGGGCTTCTCCGTGACGGGTGATTCGTTGGCTTCGTTTGGGCTTTTGCAGAATTCGTTTCACACCGATGGTCGGCTTCGGTACCGTGGAGACGTCACTGACTCTGGGAACTCGTAGGCTACAGAATAGGGGTGATCTGGACATTCAGTCAGTCTGTAGTTATTGTGTAGGGTTCAAAATAAAGCGGGAACTTAGCTTTTGTGAACACAATGTGCTGTTCTGGTACCCTCTCGGCTTAACGGTACGTCTCATGCATTGCCTGGAGTCTTGCAACAAGATCAGGTCCCCGGGCGACACCGCGTGGAGGTTGCAGGAATCCGCTTTCGTCGCCCTTCCTCAACGTGATCGTTTTCTCGCATCACGCTGAGGCGCCCCAAGGTACTTGACATCAGTAGCTCAAACGCTCCTGTCGATCGACCTTATCCGTCGTACCGGCCGTATGTAGCCCCGGTAGGTTGACAGATCGTGGTTCATCTAGCTCAACGGCTCAGATGCCCCATTGAAGGGTCTTTCCAAGGATCACACACCAGCAGCTTATCAGCCTGCCTGATATAGAACCTAGACCACCGGACCAACCCGAAGGTGGTACCCGTACTTGATAGTAGCATTTCATCCAGCCTACATCACAACGGAGACCCGAAGGTCTCAGTGGATTTTCTTCAAGGACTCGGATAACAGAGGCTTTTCTGCCCTTCTGTTGCCGGACCTTGGCCACTTCACCAGCTCTGTTGCGGTGACCCGAAGGTAACAGTGGACCCCAAAAGGGTGCATTCAACAGAGTCACAAAGGCACTCCTGTTAACGACCCGACCACCACACCAGCAATAGACAATATCCAAGAGGTTAGGGTGGTATCCATCAACTCAGGCGTCAACGGAACGTGGTTCATCCAGCTCTGCGGCGGAAAATGACCAACGGAGGGGAATTTCCAAGGATTCAAAAGAGGCTCAACAGCGACACCTCTGAGGAACCTTGACCATTGAACCAACCTGTATTAAGGAGGCCACCTTAAAGTGATAATGGATTTTCCCCAAGTTCAGGCAACAGCAGTGTCCATGCTCACCATTGAAAGAACCTGGGCCGCTGAACCAGCCAAAAGGCGTACCCGGAGGCGCAGTGGACCCCCCAAAGGGACTCATACAACAGCAGCTCATCCAGTCTCACTGATGATGGACCTTGACCACTATTCGAGCCTCATTTAGGCAGCCCGAGATCACAGCGGTTCTCTATTAACCGATTTAAGGTGATAAATGGAGCGTGGATCATCTAGCTCTGTTTATTTTCATGAGAAAGATGTCCGGTGGGGGGATTTGGTACTTGATGATTTCGTTCTTGATGATCTCGTCTCATCTACCCTTCATTTAGTTGACAGGGTACGTAGTACGCTCGTTGAGTTATGTAGACTTGATTGCGACTTTTGTCTGTTAACTCGTGAGTGGAGTTACGCAGGGTTATGCGTTCTGCCTGTACTCCGGAAACAAGACCGTGGCTGCGTTGGCATGTTGGCAACTTTAGTCGATGAACTCGGTCTCGAATGTAATCGGTGAAGCAACTAGTTCTTCAGCTCTGTGGCTTCGGGGCTCCTCGCAGCGATATCGATCTTGCTTTGAGGTTGACAAGGAGCTAATCTGCTTTGACTGGCCAGATCGAGGTGCTCGCCCCGTCAGGCCCGGCGAGGGTTCATACAGCGACTAACTTCTGGTCTGAAGACCCAGGTTAGTCACATCAACGAGAGCGCTCGGTGATTGCCAGGACTCACATCTTCCTCGCACCGATGTTGAGGTTACATCATCTAAAAGCTTTACATGGACTCTGCAGGTAGGGTTCAGCGATGCGTTCCGTTTTCGACTGACGGTGCATTTCCCCGAGTAAATAACGAAACTTTTCTTCGTGGCTTTGACACTGTTCGTTACTGGTAGGGATGTTTGGCTGTGTTTGATGTCAGCCCAGAGGAAGGAGTCGATAAAAGTAGGAGGGGACTTACCAGCGCTGAAGGGAGGAAGGCATGCTCCATTAAGGTTGCCTAATTTCAGTCAGTACCTAGGTACCTGTAGGTACCTATGCTCTTTCCAGCTTCTTGAGTACCCCAGGTACCACTGTAGTGGAAGTGACGAAACTGCCTCGATGAGTACTAGCTACTATAGGTGCACTACACTGGTTCCGATACTGCAACAGTACCCATGCTAAGTACGGTCTTGTTGCCTACTTACCTACTATACATAGACATCGGTCAGAGCTGCTACTATTACAAAAACCGAAGGCACCACAATCCAGAGCAGCTATCAGTTGAAGAGCGCAAGCAGCTGTGAGAATTCCAAGACCATTTTTCAACAAATTCAGTCAAAGACATAACAAGACACCACTGTACGAATCGATGTTGTCCCAACGCATTGGCAGATGAAGATATGCGTCTTGTTGTAACTCGGGTGTAATTTATTAGGAGTTTTTCTGGTCCCTAGTTACCAGTTAAGGTGAAGCAAAACTTACCGAGGCACATATTCAAGGCCCTAGGCGCTGAGTCACAATTAACTGCGGCGACGAACCTTTCTCGATGGTTTCATCTATGAGTAGAGAAAATCTATGACTAAACATGTAGTTCTAGATAAACTTCATCCTCATGGCTGCTGACCGAAGCTTGTTACTCGTGGGGTTGCTTAACCGTAGTTCAGCGAAACTCGTTGCGACTAGCCGATTCGTCCACCTATCAGCCACCTCACGCACGAGGACAGCACCATTCATAAGCAATCGACATGGACCGGCCAGGGAATAAAATTACTCTTGTGTAGTTGTATAACCCTCTCATCATCAAATCTGTACTTTCCATCCCATGTTTCTCTAAACATCCAACGCCAAATAAAACGCAATCTCCCTTGCAAGTCGTCAACGATCTCCCAGTATCTTCAACTTCCTCCGTATACTCTTGATCCTACTGTCCCTCAGAAACTTTTGGTTCGATGGTTCCACCGCCTCAGTGTTTGTCCTTCCATCCAGCTCGGCCGCTACCATGTCGGGTGTAGAACCCGGTAGCTCAGTCTGTTGTAGCTCCGACCATGTTTGTCGCGTACGTAGCTCATATCCAGATGGCTGTGGTGCATAACGGGGTACATCCGATGCTGTGGGTAGCTCACTCGGTCTTTCTGTGATATCAGCCGCTAGTTCAACAGGTGAGCTTGATGACACGGCGCTGGCTGTTGTGAAAGATGGCCTCCCAGAACCACTTCCCGTTGACTCGGAAGTTCTCTCTTGCGCCAAACTCCGGGTGAATCTCTGTTTAGGATCTGGTGAGAGCATCTTGTCAATCTCAGCGTCGCTGTATCCCCTTCCTTTGAGACTCTTGGGTACCGCAGGCTTCCCCCAATCATCCTTATACATCGTGTCTGCATTGCGATTGACTAGTATCTCGACAATTCGCTGTCTCTCTTTACTCAATCTCGCTTTACCTTTGAGCTCACATTGCATACACGTGATCATCAGCGGCGTTTCATTCGACCCGGAGACAAGGTCAACGTCAGCGCCTTCAGCTACCAGTAGTCTGACCATGCGTTCGTTTCCCTTCTCACAAGCTTTGTGCAAGGCCGTTTTCCCATATCCGTCCGTCGAGTCTATGCGCACTAGTTTAAATCCTCGTTCATCGGGGGAGGAGTGATGAACGGGCTTCTTAATTTCCTCAAGCAGCAACTTCAATGTCTCGTCGTTATCGCATCGGTGGAGTGGTGTTCCTCCTTTCGCATCCCATATGTGCACTGAGCCGGCGATTCGTAGCAGAGCTGCAAGGGCAAGATTGTTCGAGTGCTGTGCTGCTATAAGCAGAGGCGTATCACCATTCGCATCTGGTCTTGCGTGGTACACTGTTGGTATCAGCTGATGAACAATCTCCGGCTCGACAGTCGTGTCTGCAGCGGCATCGTGAAGTGGCGTGCTGTCGACATAATTCTCCTCGGGTATGTACAGACGACCCTCTATCTCTGCAGCGTCGTATCCGTGTTGACGACACCATCTGATAGTGTTGGCAAGGGCATTTGGTTCCGAAGCGGGATCGTAGCCCAACTCATGGGTTATAATCTTCTTGAATGCATCCAGATTGTTCCATTGCCCCATGCACTCGTACTGCTCGCAGACCAACATGGATATTCGCGGTATCCTGTCTTCAAACTCGGCGCGATTGGACAGGTAAGCATCTAGCGATAACCTCAGAAAATCAACTGCTCCGTCGCGATCGCGTAGGTCGGCGCACAGAATACCGACCCTTTCTTGTTCGTTACAGTACTCTAGACTGGCGTTGGGACCAGAACGCTTGAGGAGATTGGACTTGAGCTTTTTTAAATGTTCCCATGCGAGCGCTTCGTAGGAGTCGCCGTGAGGTACACACGCTTTGATGATCCGGACGTAGGTAATCTCCATGTCGATCCAGTCAGCAACGCCAATAGCGTGCGCCTCGGCCGACTGCATCTGAGCTCTATATTCTATCGCCTCATCGTGCGCTTTCTTAGCCATGATCGGCAGGCCAGCCTTGAACATGCGTTTCGCGCGGGAGATGGCGGCTTCAAATCTGTATTGTAGTTCTACTGGGCCGACGCCAGAAGGTCGTCTCGGTATCTCGCTCCCATTCGGTGTATTCGGCGTGTGCGACGGAGCAGCATTTTCTGAAGGATCAGGGAACTCGCGTTGGGCAGCGACGTCGGCGACTTCGTAGAGAGCTTCTCTCCAACTCTTGAGATCTGATTTCTCGTCGTTATCTAGTTGTTCGGGGTTGTCATCGCTGATGCCTTCGAGGAACTGGTGGACTCGGGTTACGCGTATACCAGAGACAGCAGTAGGAGGAGGATCTAATCTGGACCATATTGTGAGGACTTGACAGATGAAAATGAAGGTGAATACTCACAAAGATAGTCCAAACGCGCTCAGCTGGAAAATCTGGACATTGCGACTCAGTCGCGTGAGCAGCTCTCGATCCTCTTGTAGCTTCAGTTTCAGCGGCAGCCAATACTTGTTACTGCCTTTCGTCGCCGGTATCTTCCTCTCTAGCTTCTTGAGATCGTCCATAAAATCTCTTGTGAACTTCTCAATAGCTCTGCAGAGGTTCTGCTCTGGTCCCGTCAAGTTATTCCGTCTCTGACCGATCCTGGCCTCCATCAAACCCAAGGACTCCTTCAGCACTCCTCCCACGACCCTCCAATGCTCGACATTTCTTGGGGCATCTTTGATCGAGTTGACGACGGCATCGATCCTTCGCCATGTAGCGAGGCCTGCGACAACGAAGCTCAAGACGGCCGAGGCTAACTCTGCCATTTTGAGCACATCAAGACCATGACGATCCTGGTTGTTATTGTTCGTCCGTGAGAGGGCTTGTCAGATCTAAAGCCTACACCCTCAGAGAAGACGAGAGTGTTCAGAGAGATGACGCATGCCGTGGCCATCCACGATACAGGCCTATATGCACCATCCCCGCACTCGAAACCAGGCTGCGAACCCGATCGCTCTCATTTGTTACACAAGGTCGTCAGATGATCCTCATAACCAATGTACTTTCAACATCTCAGCCTCCCTGCTCAAAAGTGCCCGACAAGTCGCCACACATTGGCGGGGAATCGGGGATCAAGGGCGAGCATACAAAACATCAGTGATAGGGCTGATATAGGCTTCCCCACGGGGCATCTCCCCCAACCTGGGGGATTTATCCTGCCGATCTGCGTCGCTGTTTGGTGCGGACATTTTCTTTTGATGTCTCGGCATTGCGTAGGTGACCTCTGTAGTGCTTATGGTGTTGATTGATGTATCGAAGTATGTCTCATGCAGGACTTGAGAGGTATGCAGGCTGGCAGGCTGTCATGAATCTGCCTTGTTTGTCCTACTTGAGTTGGCCTTGGGGGCTGTAGTCCTTGTTTCAGCCCGTATATGCAGAACTCGTGTGGTTTGCCTGGTCCACGAGAGCCTGATTTTTAAGAGATTTACGTCAATTGGCTCCAATTTGTTCTTCTTTGTCCTTTCACTTTGCTCCTCATATTCTGAGGCCCATTCACACAATCGATTGATGCCCATGTTCTTGATTGTTGGGTCTGAATGAAATACTCGCACCGCTTTAAGCATCTCCAACCATGTCTAGAAGCGACAATCGAAACCCTCAAGAGTCGGGTCCAAAACAGCGATTGGAAGAATGGATCGAAAAGCAAATCCACAATCGCGATGAATTCGGCAACTCTCTAGGTATGTAGTTATTTCCTCGGCCCTCGCCTGTATGAGCACTTCCACTAACATGTACCAGCTGGCGTATCAGAACCCGTCCTCCGAAGAGGCATCGACACTCTCTGCAGAGAACTCCCGTCCCTCGAACGAGACCAGGTAGAGCGAGCCGCAGAGGTAGCAAAGAACGGAAACTACTACTACCGCCTATCCAAAGGCCTCATCAACAATCTCTCCCCAGTTGTCGAGCTTGCGCAAGATGAGAAAGACAGCCTCGTAGCAGAGCGTGAGCGACTCTTCAGCCAAAGGGGCATGTTCAGTATCATCTCCACAGTCTCCCTCGCCGCATTTCTGCAAGGACATGTCCAATCGTCCATCAACGCCATGAGCTTGTTTGTTGAAACTGTTGGTATCGATATCCGGAAGCAAGATGAGGCGCAGAGCAATGGGGCTGATACCACTGCGCAATGGCAACTCGGCGCTATGAATGCTATTCCGTTCCTCACGGCTGCTTTTCCGGGTGCACCTCTTTCTTTGCCTGTCAACTATTGTCTTGGTCGACGAGGAGCACTTGGATTTTCCGCTCTTCTCATTATTGCTAGTTCGATAGGGGCGGCGTTTGCTGTAACGTGGCAGCAGGTTCTTGGCGCCAGGATTATTGGTGGAGTAGGTGAGTTGTTTACGACTGTAACGAGCATTATTATATCTCTCAGAGACTAACTTGGGCGTATAGCCATGGGCATCAAGGCAGTCAGTGCCCCTATCCTCGCCTCCGAGACAGCCGTTGGATACTGGAGAGGCTCTACCATACTCGCCTGGCAACTTTGGTAAGCCGTCTTCCTATTCATACTATTCCATAACTAACACTTACCACAGGGTCGCTTGCGGCATCATGATCGGTTTCGGCTTCAACTTTGTCATTTCTGCTGCGACAAACACTCTCGAAGGCCAACCCAACAATGGTCTCAATAAGCATGGAGATCGATACCACGCTTTGCAATGGATCGCTGCTGCACCCGTTGTACCGTCCGTTTTACTCTTTATCGCCGTGTGCTTCTGCTACGAGAGCCCCAGGTTCTACATGCGACCTGGTACTCCCAACTATAACCTGGATCGCGCTTTCAATATCCTTCTCCGAGTTCGACAGACTAGGGTCAGTTCGCACGCCGACATCTCGCCCTACTAATGCTGAACGGTTATTGTAGCTTCAAGCCACCCGTGATCTGTTCCTGATCTGGTGGTCCACTCAAGACGAGGATGGACACGTTCGTCGCAGCCACCGTGATATGAGTCGCAACAGTGATGCTATTCGTTCTGGGTTTCACAATCTCAGGGAACCTGCCGAGAGCAACAGGACACTCAGCTCTGGTTTGACATATGCCTCCCTCATATTGGTTGTGATAAAACTTTCTGCAGACCAGTTCAAGCCCTTGTTCACAAGGCAAAGATTGAGAAACGCGCTATGGAGTAGCTGCACCGTTGCTTTGTCGCAACAACTCTGCGGTAGTAAGTGATTACCTAAAAGCCGTATGTGCATCTAGCATTCTAACTGACATGTGCAGTCAACGTCTTTGCCTTTTATTCGAGTAGGAACCTACAGCTTCTCCTTTGAGTATTGCTAACAGACTGCTAGATGGGATGTTCAGTGACTACGGTGTCAAGACAAGCATGGGCTACAGTCTCGGCTTCGGTATGTCCTCACATGTGTCTTTCGACGACGGGAAGCTTACTGTATAGGCGGCGTCAATTTTTTCTTTGGGCTGCTGGCAATGAGGTACCTCCATTATTCTTTCAGACCCTTTTACAACACTAACGATTGTATAGATCCATCGATATCATTGGACGCCGCCGTTGGTTATTGTCGACACTACCTATGATGAGTATGTTTCTCATGGCCGCCACGATTGCCTACGCAGTAGCGCCTCAGCAGGATGATGGAAATCAGCCGAAACCTGAAGCAGATACGGCAGGTTCTGTTGCTGGTATCATTTTTATATATTGTATGAGGGCCATTGTTGGGTACGTGACTGGAAGCTAACGGGTGGCAGTGTTTGCCGCGGCGTATTCCCCGGGTCTTGGGCCTATCCCGTTCACTCTTGCGTCTGAGAGGTTAGTCACCCATACTCCTCATGCCACTTAAAAAGTGACTAATGTCCTGTAGTTTTCCTTTGGAGAATCGAGAGGCGGTATGCTACATCATCACCTAATCAACAAAGCGCAGACACTAACACTTCATTACAGGGTGCCTCTGTCGCCATCTCCATCAACCTCTTCTTCGCAGGCCTTCTAACCATCCTTCTCCCTCGCATAAACGCGGTGTTCGAAATGGCCGGCACACTAGGCTTCTTCGCGGGTCTCAACGTCGTCGCCTTTGTGCTCATATTTTTCTTCGTCGAAGAGACGAAGCAGCTGACCCTAGAAGAGCTGGACCAAGTCTTTGACAATCCCAAGAGTCGATTCGCGCATTATCAATTTGCGAAACGCTTGCCATTTATCTGGAAGAGGTATCTGCTATGGAGAAAAGAGGCGGAGAAACCTGTTGCGTATGATGAGTGGGCGCTTGAGGATAGGCAGAGGACGTTCAACTCTGGAGCTCCTGATTGGAACAGGCGAGCTTGAAGGAATGAGACCTGACGCAACTGTACTTGTTTAATTTAGCTTTATTGCTCAAGCGATAAGAGAAGGAATCAGTGTGGAACTCTAGATCTATCAGTCAATACTTGATAGCTATATTACGGGGCTCGTACGCTCTTAAGATGTCCTTCGTCACGGCTAATATTCGTATCGGTCGTATTAAACTTTTAAACTTCCCGCGGCCAGGATCCCGTCTCCACGCTCCACCAACTCCCCTAGCCCAGACTCTGAAACCTCCCTAGCCTCCCACCTCCACATTCCGGACCTGCAACGTCATCTCGCCATCTCAATCCCTCTCAATCAACAATCTTCCCACACCATCCCAAAGACTTCAAAATGGCTCCGCCTTACGCCTACTCCTACGGGGATCAACAGCAGCAACAGCAATACCCCCAACAACAGCAGCAGAATGCGCCGCCTCCGTACGGTTACTACCCGCCATACCAAGCTCAACCACCACCTCCTCGCCGACGCAGTCCCCGCCAGAACTTTGCTGTATCAACGGCGCGACAGTTCAACATCGCCATTCCCTTCATTATCGTTATTCTGAGTATCTGGTGGTCTATTCGATCGCAGACATGTCCCAGCGATGCGCCCGTTGGACATGAGTGCTCGTGGCTGCTGTGGACGAGTCTACCAATAGTGCGCCCTACTCTCATTCTCGACTTTGCGTTTCAAACCTGACTGATCTTAGGCTATCGCCTCAGCAATATGGGGTATTGTAATGAACATTTCTGCAAGGCGCGCGACGCATCACATGTCTCATATCCCTCCGGTTGTCAACGTCGTCGTGCAGCTTATCCTCGCGCTCGGCACTACGGCCTGTTTTGCTATTCTTATCTACCACATGGAGAATTACTTTGTCTGGAGTCGCAATGCAGAAGGCGCAATGATTGCCCTCTTGGTGATAATGGCGTATGTTGAGTAATTCGGCGGACTCATATGCCAAGTTTGGTGCTAATGAAGTCACAGGATCATCAACTGGATTCTCTTCGGGTGGTCAATCTACGAGATGAACTTTTATCGTCGGGAACGACAGAATGCGAATAACCAGATACCCATCTGAGCGGCGACTGTGCTCAGGCTTCTGTATCAGGGTTTGTTTTGATTCGCAATGGTGAGCTCATCTCTCCAAGAATGTGTCGATTCCGCTATTATTGGAGACGCATGCATGATGTTGCCATGGTCCTCGTGAGTCTGGATCAGGTGTCTAGCCCGGCCATGATAGCAGGTACTTCGAAATAAGAATCTAGACAAGAGGCATGGTCGCCCTTCCGTGAGTTGGTCAGTGGCATTTTCCGCCTTCGTTTCACACTTGGGGAACGCCTCGCTGACGTTTTCCTAGCGATATTGCGGCTTAGGGAATGAAAATGCATTTTTTGGGTTGATAGCTTGCGCAAGAATCTTCCCAGCGTCTTTATTATAGCTCCAGCTTCTTTTCTTTCACAAGGTAAACGCAGAGCTAGATCGCCCTGCAACTACAGATTTTATGAGACTTGCCGCCTCACACCCATGAATAACGAGAGTCATCCTCGCCGACTTGTTGATATCATACAGTTATACTACCTCTCATTAGCATCAAGCTTTCTCATCATCTTCGGTGGTAACATGGCACATTGTCACAAACTCCACGTTTTACACGGCTTTCCTTACAAATTCCCAGCAAATCCGCCATGCGCTGCAAATCGTAGCTGGTAGTCTCGAAGATCTGCCCAGTGTCGCAGCTCTTCTTCCTCATCCTGAGATGTCATGTGCGCTGGATCCTGTGCATCAATTCCTCCACCACTGCCAGCACCTGTCTTCTCCAGCTTGACCAAAATGTTAATCAGCTGCGACAAGGCCTCCTCTGACTTGACCGCAAAGGGCCCCTTTCGTTCAGGTGCGTCGTTAAGAAGCGTAGACGCCACCTGGCGGATCTTGTTGATGAGCGATCCACCATTTGGTTCCATGTTTCGCTGCGAGATCGATCCCAAAACTGTGAGAAGATTCTGTACAATAAGCTCGCGCTCTGTCGACATGAAATCGTAGATCTCCTTCTCATCAGCATCTTGAGCTGCTTTTTCCTCGTCTGACTGACCCTCGATAAGGTTGTTATCCTGCTGCTGCTCAGCCAGATGAACATCGCGCAGATCAAAATACAATTCAACAAAATATGAACGAGTAGCAAGCTGTGAGACAAAAATGTTGGCTTTTTGGATCTCATACTGAAGATGCCGACGCCGAGCGGGCTGGTTCTTAATCACATTGCGCAGGTCGTGGGCAGGCTGACTGTTGGGCCACGCGGGAGGCACGTATTGCATGCCAGATTCGTCGAAGCTGCCCAAGGTGGTTGCCTCAACACCATGATCTCCAAGCTGCAGCTCCGGTGGCAGGTTGTCGGTGATGCTCTTGGCTGCGATGAGACCATCCCGAAGCAGAATCCGTTGATCCGCCCAAGGCAAGGTGCTCATGCCATAAGCCAGCTCGAGGCTAACAATGCCATTCATGGTAGTGTAAATGTCAATGGCGAACCGGAAGCCCGTTAAGAGAGTGACACTACCATCTTGCTGGTGGATGATTTCGTTGGCAATAACACAGATGTCGTCAACATTTTCGGGGTACGCGGGGTAGGGAAGACTGGGCGTGGATGGTGCAATCACCATATCTGCAGACGATGCGCCAAGTTGTGAAAAGGATCTCGTGAATATTAGCAAAGGTTCATGACTAACACATTGTATACGTACCGCACACCGAGAAGTAGGCAATAAAAGATGCGTTTCCCAATCTGATCTTTGACGTGATTGAATGGAAGAGGATCTGGCGAACAGTTGTCGTTACCAAATGTTGGTAGATCGCCAGGATGCTTGGGCCGACTGAAACCCAGCTCTCGGAGGACGGTCAGGGTCTCAGCAAAGAACTGGCCAGAAGCGTTCCACTGGTGAGAGTATCCCGAGGATAATCCCAGGAAATAGCTCGTTGCAGCGTCATCGAGTGTTTTCGGCTGCTTGAGCTGCCACTTACTCCCGCGTGTCAACAGCGCAATCTCACGGCATTTTTCAACCATGACGATTGCTCGAGGGAAAAGATGAGTGCTGTGCTGAGCCTTGAGATGCTCTCTCGCGCTTCTGGGAAAGGATGCAACAAGGGCACAGATCATACTCGCCAGCAGACCAAGAAACTCGGGCTTGGTACGGTCTTCGCGGTTGGCGAATGACTGGCGGAACGTGGGCTCGTGTGGGAACGGCGCAAGGGGATGGATGTAGGTGAAGAAGTCGTCAACAAGGAGTTCTAGGACTGGCATAGGCGCAATAGACTCGGCATCAAGAACACCTTCCGTGGATATGTTCATCAATGTCTTGGCCGCAGTCTGAGGTGACGGTGACAGTGACCCGAAGACTGCTACTGCTGCTGCGGCTGCGGCTGCTGTTGTAGGTGCATCTATCCGTGTACGCTTTGCGGCCTTTGCAGCTTCAGCATGTTTGTTAGGCGGTCCTCGACGCTTCGTCTCGCGGTTGAAGGTGCAGTCCACACCAAGTTCTCTACAGGGTCGGCAGGGAATGTTGGAGTCGTCGCACTTGACCTTGCGCATGCTGCACATATCACATGCGCGTCGAAGGCGAGTCAACTTGGGGTTGATGGTAGGATCGCGCATAGCAGCATCATCTCCAGGCATAAGCTGAGTGGGCAATTCGGTCGCATGGGGAGGAAGGCCATCCTGAGGAGATTGGTCTATGGGCTGGTGCTGCTGGTGGCCAACGACCTCAGCAGCAGCTACGGCGGCATGCTGCAGTGCCCGGGGACTGTTGATGTGGTGGTTGATAGCGTGCGCCGCGTCGCTGGCGGCCTGAAGCATCTCGAGCCCATTACTCGCGTACGCGTGGGCCGTCGCGTGGGAGGACGGCGATGGTGGTGGTGAGCCCGACATGGCGGGGAGCTGTTAGGCTGCGCCGGGCCTTCAAAGGCGGCGGCGGAGCACGGAGCTCGGTGGGCGGAGCTGGGTAAGCGGGACCCTTGAAGACGGCGCGGATGGTCGCAGCCCTTCGCGATGGCTGATTATCGGCGGATTCCCGGATGTTGGAGGGTGTTGAAGCGAGGTGAGGCCGATGTGCCGAAAGAGAGAATTTGCTGGAGGACGTGATCACGTGCGGTGGCTTGAGTTATGTAAGCTCCTGAACTACCTACCCTGGAGCAAACGATAGACAGGGTATTTTTTAGGGTGTACAGATATATTTGACTAATTGCAAATATTGATAATAAAACCAGCCATTTCTATGTAATATATATATTGAGTCTAACCTTATACTCAGCTCTTTTATAAGCTTGTGTTAAGTGTTCTCAATCACAGCAAAAAAAGAGTTGCTGAACCAGTTAGTCTACACATCCTTAGGGGGGAAAAAATGGGGGAAAAATTCTCAAGTTAAAAAGGAAAGCCATTTGCGAGTAGACTCTAAGTATATGTCTGTTGCTAAAACTCCAAGACATGAAGGATTATAATAATAGCTCATCGTGGGGTACAGATATTCATCTGATGACTGAATCGTATCGGGAAATTTGGGGGATCTGGCATCATGGCCCTTGCTTGCGGCTGAACCACAACACGGATGAGCCCGGACTATTAATCGATGCATGACTCAATTCTGAAACGATTTCAAGATGCAGATCTCGAATGACTTTTGTCTGAGAAAGATGGGATTGTCTTAGTGTTCATCCTCCTGGGTTTAGATGTCGCTTTCTGCCACCTTCAACGGTTGCAACAAATATTGAAGCTTGGTCCAATCACATTAACCCGATTTTCCTTTTGTAACCCAACTAGCCAATCAATGACTCCCCCCCGCAAGTCGCCGTTGTCTTATCCACTTTAGCTGTTTAATCGTGACAGGCCGATGGCAGACGTTTCGATTTTACGTACGCTACATTTAACCTGGCAACTACATCCAGATCTCTCTAATTCTTACTTTAATAAATAGAAGAAACACAGACGTCTCAGATATCTTCTTATTCCTCATTATCCCCCATATTTCACTCTCCTCGGGTGCGTCCGGCTGGCACCGACCTGCCAACAGAGTCACGGACCCCTGGAACGGCCCCACCCATCAGCCCACCGTCACCATCGCCTGATGTTGTCGACCTGGCGTGATGCGCTCAGCTAAACAAGACACAGCGGAGCAAGGCGAGACTCGGGGAGAGCTCTCATGTCATGAGCACGCGTATGATGAGGAAAGGAAGATTAAAAAAAAAAAAGTTACCATGGACAAGGGACTGAGAGGGGTAGAAGACCAGGGATGGGGAATTAATAAATACCAGGTGCTGGCTGTCAACCCGCGTCTTGGACTTTCGTATAATTGTTCTGCTTATTGCTTGCTACTGTAAGATACTTGAACTTCCTGGAGAGATCGAATCCTTCTTCCGTTTAGTTGCGTCACTCGAGCTCCATTCCTCCGCTGAATCTACCTCTCTTAAACACCGACCCTCACATCGCCTTTCTTCTTTTGCGCCAAACAAACAGCGATAGCTTCATCTAGCGATACCACAGAATCCCGCAGGAAACTCATCTCATAAGCAAACTGTACTCCTATTCTAGGGTATCAATCGAGAATCTAGTTTTCCGCTTCTCATAGAACAATACCGCGAACGGTAGCCTAATCACTTCGACCTCAATCGCGCACAGAATCAGAACACAACAGCCAAAATGACTTCACGGCCCATGAAGCACATTGATCGCGAGGATCTCTACACCAACCTCGAAGCCCGTGTTCAATATCTTCACTCATTCCTGGACTTTTCAAGCCGTACGTATCACTCCGCACAATTATCTCATGATTTTGCACACCGAGTGCCCAATTCGAAGCCATCACAATGTCTAAGTGGAAGCTGAACTAACACTTCTAAATCTATAGGCGACATTGAAGCCCTCATCACAGGCGCAAAATATGTCAAGGCTCTCATTCCCGCCGTTGTCAACATCGTCTACAAGAAGCTCCTCCAATACGACATCACCGCCCGTGCTTTCACCACCCGCAGTACCTCATTCGAGGGCCCTCTGGATGAGGTGCCCGACGAGAACAGCCCTCAAATTCTGCACCGGAAGATGTTTCTGCGGGCTTACTTGATGAAGCTGTGCTCGGATCCTAGCAAAATGGAGTTTTGGGAGTACCTGGACAAGGTTGGGTATGTCATCACAGCCCTGAAGGAGCGAAAACATTGAACATGGACTAACTGAACCAGAATGATGCACGTCGGTCTTGGTCGCAAGCACCCTCTACACATCGAGTACGTCCATCTCGGCGTCTGCCTTGGTTTCATCCAGGACATCATGACCGAAGCCATCCTCTCCCACCCCCGCCTCCACATCCAACGCAAGACGGCCCTTGTCAAGGCCCTCAACAAGGTCATCTGGATCCAGAACGACCTCATGGCTAAATGGCACGTCAAGGACGGCTCCGAATTCGAGGTCGGCGACTCTGATATCGAGATCGAGCGTGAGGGCTACCTGCACGGCAAGCGCGTCATTGGCGACAACAGCGGTTCCGGCACCGAGGACGATGGTTCGGAGCAGCAGCAGCCAAACACCCCATCGCGAATCCCGCATCCTAACGGTGCGTCGGCTGGTGGAGTGTGCCCCTTCTCGGGGATGGGTGCTCCGGCCGAGGAAGAGGCGAAATAGGCGTGCTGTATCTCTGCAGTGCTCAAAGTGATACCTCCAACAAGTGGAGGTAATGATAAGCTTTCAACACATATCTGGCGTTCATGATCATGACCTATTTTGGGTGGCGGGTACGGGGCATATGGGGTTTAAGGAAGTCTTTTTGGTGTAATTCTTTAGGATAGAGGATTAGTAAGAGAATGATGGGTATAAAGAATACCACGGCTTTTCTCAATCTTTGCGAGCTGCAACCTAAGTTGACAGGATCTTTGTTTGTCGTCCTTCATATGCTTTAACCCCGTCGTAAGCATCCGTGAATTTATCTATGGCATTTCAGAATGCGAGGCTTTTGTTGATAGTACCTTGATCACTATGCGTGAGACAATTTTTCAGCAAATCTACAAGATCTTGATCACCGGGGTTACTCATATTAAGCTATCTTATTATGTCTCAAGTCGCTGGCCTGGAGGTTTCATTCACTTGCGTCATGGCTCTGGAACGCTTATTCCTCCTTGAAGGGGCAACAAGTCCATGGTTGAAGATCACGATTGTTGAGTCTGGACCATCCGTCACATCCAGGTTCCCGGGCGATCCCAACTAGAGGCTCCATCTGATATTAATATGAGATAGATGATTGGATCGTGCTTGGGCTTCTATAACGGGATGACGGACAGTCGAAGAGGTTTTGTCATTGGAGGATCCTAGCGTAGTGCCCCTCGGTGGGGTTCTTCAAGCTTTGGAGCTGGAAACGATGATATGATGGACTTGGATCATGGACGGAGGCTAAAGAAAGGGAAAATCATTCATCGAAGTAGGATTTTATTGAGAGCGACAAAACCCGATCAGTTAGTCAGCTCTGCTGAGTGTGCCAATGCCAGAAACTTTTTGACATGTAACGGGGTTGCCGGGCCGGGATCTTAAAGAGCCTAATAATATTTGCCAGGTCCCAGACAGTCTCGAATTTCTTGGGCACTCGTCACACAACCAGTCAACCACCAATGGAGGCTCGTTGATAAACCACACATTCGGTCAAGACGATAGATAGAATACACACATCGAACGGCCGAGGCAGAGCACAGGATATAGTACAAAGACATGCCATGTACGGAAGCTCCTTGATAGGGTCGCATATCAGAATGTTGTTGTGATGGAGCCTGCGATTAGTGTTGCGGGTGCCAGCTAACCAGAGTGCGCGGATGCAGCTCGTTACTACTGCTTAGGCAACGGAGAAAGAGAAAAAGAAAGAAGCAAGTTCTAAATAGAATGAAAAGGAAAGGATGAAGAAGAAGTTCTCTGTAAAAATGGCTCACAGGTGCGTGCTTGACGCAAGTCACCATCGAAGATTGTATGCAGGTAGGTTACCCAACTGGGCTGTCAGAGATGAGATGGCTACAGTATCTTATGCACCAGATATCCTCGCGAAAGAAAAGATGGGTAGAAACATCCAAATACAGAAGGGCAACTGCCGGGAACGTGCGGCCACCCACGTTTGGCGGTTTGAGGCGGTGGGTGGATGGTTCAAGGGCACGAGAGTTGGATGATGGAGGCATGATGATGGCCCGGCCCGTCCATGGCGTGTGTTGATGTGTTGTTTTTAGTACCACCCTGATAAGCCAAACCCGGCACGTACCCTGTGCCAAACAAACGGCGGGGGAGGGGTGAATTCTCACCGGGCGGCTCCGGGGGATAAGCCCCGGATGCGGCTCATGATGGAGTTTCCCAGTGGCCGGACTGGCAGGCTGGTACCCGAAGCTGACTGGCTGACGGCTAATTCTGTAGTGAAGTGAAGTTAGCAGGAAACTCAACGAAAACACAGAAGCTTGGACGAAAAGAGCGCAGCCAGTCATTCTCATAGCTGTAAACCTTCTGCTGGATGGGACAAACCAAAGATGGATTATCCGTGAAGGGATCATGACTTTTACGTGATTCTGCAAGTGCGCTGGCATCTCGGTAGTGCGTGAAGGGGGCTTCACCGTCTTTTGTCTTTTTGTTTGGGGGTGGTAGAACAACAACTCATTTGGTGTGTCAGTTCCGCGCACCTTTACTCGCTTCTTGAGTAAGGTAGTTGGTGCCTGTGCCGTATTGCTTGTTTATTGTTGGTGCATTAACCTGTGGAGACTTGGAGAAAATGGCGTCTTATCGATCATAGCAGTGGAGTTGGCTCTACCTTGGTGTTTTACTAACCAGGAGCTCAGGACGCTTCTCATTGAGTATAGAGGATTATAATTGAACATTACCGGACAAAAGAATATGCAATACAGTTCTTCAAGCTAGATGACTTTAATTTAACTTGGAGAGATGCCAGCCTGCCAGGGTACCTTAGAAGCGGTATTACAATAAGGCCGTGATTAGAAAATATACACTTCTATATCAACTATATATAATTTTAAC